>CAJHNH020008532.1:600000-610000 GCA_905116865.2 Candidula unifasciata
CAATGGAACAGTGCGGAGGCAGAAGTAGATCTCCAAGTGAAGCGGGCAGTGACAATATAGAGGCAGAAGTAGATCTCCAAGTGAAGCGGGCAGTGAACAGCGTGGAGGCAGAAGTAGATCTCCAAGTGAAGCGGGCAGTGAACAGCGTGGAGGCAGAAGTAGATCTCCAAGTGAAGCGGGCAGTGAACAGCGTGGAGGCAGAAGTAGATCTCCAAGTGAAGCGGGCAGTGAACAGCGTGGAGGCAGAAGTAGATCTCCAAGTGAAGCAGGCAGTGACAATGTGGAGGCAGAAGTAGATCTCCAAGTGAAGCGGGCAGTGAACAGCGTGGAGGCAGAAGTAGATCTCCAAGTGAAGCGGGCAGTGAACAGCGTTGAGGCAGAAGTAGATCACCAAGTGAAGCGGGCAGTGAACAGCGTGGAGGCAGAAGTAGATCTCCAAGTGAAGCGGGCAGTGAACAGCGTGGAGGCAGAAGTAGATCTCCAAGTGAAGCGGGCAGTGAACAGCGTGGAGGCAGAAGTAGATCTCCAAGTGAAGCGGGCAGTGACAATGTAGAGGCAGAAGTAGATCACCAAGTGAAGCGGGCAGTGAACAGCGTGGAGGCAGAAGTAGATCTCCAAGTGAAGCGGGCAGTGAACAGTGTAGAGGCAGAAGTAGATCTCCATGTGAAGCGGGCAGTGACAGTGTGCAGGCAGAAGTAGATCTCCAAGTGAAGCGGGCAGTGACAGTGTGCAGGCAGAAGTAGATCTCCAAGTGAAGCGGGCAGTGACAGTGTGCAGGCAGAAGTAGATCTCCAAGTGAAGCGGGCAGTGACAGTGTGCAGGCAGAAGTAGATCTCCAAGTGAAGCGGGCAGTGACAGCGTGGAGGCAGAAGTAGATCTCCAAGTGAAGCGGGCAGTGACAGTGCGGAGGCAGAAGTAGATCTCCAAGTGAAGCGGGCAGTGAACAATGTGGAGGCAGAAGTAGATCTCCAAGTGAAGCGGGCAGTGAACAGCGTGGAGGCAGAAGTAGATCTCCAAGTGAAGCGGTCAGTGAACAATGTGGAGGCACAAGTAGATCTCCAAGTGAAGCGGGCAGTGAACAATGTGGAGACAGAAGTAGATCTCCATGTGAAGCGGGCAGTGAACAATGTGGAGACAGAAGTAGATCTCCAAGTGAAGCGGGCAGTGACAATATAGAGGCAGTAGTAGATCATCAAGGTCTGTGTCAGAGGCCAGTTCTGCTACGGGATGAACGGAGTTGATGATAGTGAATCATCAACAATGAATGAGCTGACCCACAGTAAAACTGAGTGTGAGACCGGGCAGCTTGACCACGGAATAAACTGGGTCGAGTTAACTGGCTAAAGGCAGGTCCCACGGTTAACACGTTATACCGCGTGTCGAGAGATGAACGGGGGAGGGGAACAAAAAGCTTGTACAGAGCTCGCTGGAGGAGAGTTGTGGAGTGAGGACTTGACTGGACGAGACGTAGCGCTTCGACTAGGTAAACGTAGATTAGTTTAGTGACGGCTAGATTGAATAGTGTTTGTGGTTAGTATTTTTTAGATAGGCTGTGTTTCCATTCTAATGTTTCGACGAGATAGCGTAGAGTTAATGTTTCTTGTATAGTAGACGTTCCACGCAGTATTTGTTAGGCAGCTAGTGAATGGGTGAGACGCATTGTTAATGGCGGTAACACTGCCCAGTCACACTTAGGCATACACCTTACGTGTGTCACTGAGTCCCGCGTAGCAATAGACGGCGGCTTAGTCATCACTGATAAACTGTTAGTTTTGAATCGTGTCCTTGGGGATCCATGGGAAAAGCTCGGGTTGACCAGTGAATGTAAAAGCTGCTCAACGCCGGCGTTTCAGATAAGGACTGCCAACTTGGTTGAGGTGTTACTAGTTGTATTGTTCGTTGTACATTAAAGATTATGTTTGTACTCAGCAGGTGCGTGTCTTAAGTGTGTCGTAGGGTAGTGAAGTCTGTTAGCTGGCCTACCTAGCGAGCCATAGAAAATGAATATAGTAAAGTAAGTCGCTGACTGAAGATAATTGTGAAGCGGGTAGAGGACAAGGGATCTGGTCGATATTCAACACTCTAGGGAAAGTCCAGTGGGACGTACAAGCGGACTGCTACTGGTACAAACGGATCTGGAGCTCTGTGACTGCTGCTGATGATAGGACCGGGACACTTATGTCAATGTCGCAACTGCTGTGATGTCGGAACTTAACCCCACTGAATATGTCGATTAATGTAAAACCCTAATCACTACATGCCTTTTTTAGTGGTAGTGAGCGTACCCCCCCCCCCC
Organism: Candidula unifasciata; assembly: GCA_905116865.2. Classification (NCBI taxonomy): domain Eukaryota; kingdom Metazoa; phylum Mollusca; class Gastropoda; order Stylommatophora; family Geomitridae; genus Candidula; species Candidula unifasciata. The sequence continues at coordinate 602,297 of CAJHNH020008532.1, forward strand.
CCCCCCCCCCCCCCCCCAACCTCCCCCACTTTCCATGTTGGCTCCGGAACCGACAGTGGGATCTTTATGTTTAAAATTGACATAGTTGTCTTCGTTGCACCAGGTTTCTCTCATATGGCTCAGTTTCTCGTCGCAGTATAGATAGCTGCCTGGTTAAGGCGTCGCACAAAGCACGCACTCTGTCGTAAAAGAAAATAGCAGTCGGTGAAACGAACACATGACCTTCAGAGCATGAAGCAATCGATTTCACCACTCCGCCACGGAGACAGCAGGTTTTCTGTGCGAGTCTAAAAGAAAGATGGTGTCGTCACATAACTGAAGCTAGTGTCGTCACAGAACTAAAGCTGGTATCGTCACAGAACTAAAGCTAGTGTCGTCACAGAACTAAAGCTGGTATCGTCACAGAACTAAAGCTGGTATCGTCACATAACTAAAGCTAGTGTCGTCACAGAACTAAAGCTGGTATCGTCACAGAACTAAAGCTAGTGTCGTCACAGAACTAAAGCTGGTATCGTCACAGAACTAAAGCTGGTATCGTCACAGAACTAAAGCTAGTGTCGTCACAGAACTAAAGCTGGTATCGTCACAGAACTAAAGCTAGTGTTGTCACAGAACTAAAGCTGGTATCGTCACAGAACTAAAGCTGGTATCGTCACAGAACTAAAGCTAGTGTCGTCACAGAACTAAAGCTGGTATCGTCACAGAACTAAAGCTGGTATCGTCACAGAACTAAAGCTGGTATCGTCACAGAACTAAAGCTGGTGCCGTCACAGAACTAAAGCTGGTATCGTCACAGAACTAAAGCTGGTGCCGTCACAGAACTAAAGCTGGTGCCGTCACAGAACTAAAGCTGGTATCGTCACAGAACTAAAGCTGGTGCCGTCACAGAACTAAAGCTGGTATCGTCACAGAACTAAAGCTGGTGTCGTCACAGAACTGAAGCTGGTGTCGTCACAGAACTAAAGCTGGTGTCGTTGCAAAACTGAACCTGATGTCAATTGAGATTTGTCTCTTTGTCTGGAGTATGTCAACAATATGATGTCTTTGAAAGGACTTATTTCACACCATCGGAGCACTCAGCATATGCGGGTAGGTCCTTATTTTTGTTACAGACCAATCGGAACCTGCTGGGCAACATGGCTAACGTTATGTCTGTCTGTCCATCCCGCGATATGTCATTTAGTTGGTCTGTCTGTCTCTCTGTGTCCACATGTTTGTTCGTGCATACGTCTGACAGACATACGTCTGTATGTGTATATCCAGGGCCGTGCATGCTTTGATAATGAAAGTGACCACATCCGGCGGCACCGTAGAGGATTGGGGGAGGGGGGGGGGCGACATAAGCAGCGAAATCGACGAAAAGTTGAACTTTTGATCTGACATCTCGTAGCCATTAGAGGCGGCAATTTGAAGACTTGCATCACAATGAGAAAATCTGCCGCACGGGACTGGGTATATCCAGCTGTATGTCTGCTCATATATCCACCTGACTGTCCGTCAGTGGTTCCGTTTGTCATTCTGACCATATTTCCCATATTTCAGTCAGTTTCTTCGTTTGTCCGACCCGACCATCCGTCCTTCTGTTTGTTTATCTATTTGTTCGTCCGTCCCTATTCCAGTCCTACTTCACCCCCCCCCCCCCCCCCCAACTGACTCGTATCTTCTACACAGAGAAAGAAAGTCAGAATCTGATTGGCTTGCCCATTTCCTAGTCCAAGATCGAACTGAGTGACCAGTGCCCATTGCGAAAGTTGAGCCCATTTCCAGATGACCGTTTTTAATCATGAACAGAAGCCCCCGGGGAAGTTCGGTCACTCCGAATTGGTGATGCTATACCCGTCTGGCGAATAATAATGTAAATAGTATCTTCATCACAGTCAGCATCAGTGGTTTAGGCATTGCAAACACGCCTTGTAATTCCGAGATGACGGGTTCGATCACAGTTACATGCGATTTGGCAGCAGATTGATGTGAATTGGCTTCGACAGAACCCGCTATTGGGTTTTGTGGACATATTTTTAGGGAGAAAAAGGGGGTGGGGGCTGCTGGGGGGGGGGCGGGGCTGGTGGGGATAGACCCATTGCCTCCTTAGGAAACATGTTGTAATATGCGACAAACTAGGGCTTTTTTTTTTTGCTCCTAAGTCGGAGCTCATCTACCTAAGCAGCGAGATACCGACAGTATGCATACAAGAAATCGCATATGCAGGTAAAATTCAAATCATGGAAGAAGACTGAAGTCCAGAAGTGGACGAACAACCTGAACTTACTGCCAGAGTTTACAGCCTTACATATGTTAAGAGTTAATACTGTCAAACGTTAAGACTGCCAAGAGTTAAGACTGTTAAAAATTAGGACTAATAAGAGCTCATACTGTCAAAAGTTAAAACTGTCAAATCATTAGACTGCCAGCAGTATAGATTTCTCTTCTTCTTTATCAACATTCCGAACCTTTGATGTTCATTGCTGCAGATATCACCTGCCTCCATATATATCTCTGGCCGCCTTTTTTATTTAATCACTTGATGACACTAAGTGTTTGTAGGTCAGTCTGGATATTATCTCTCCGTCGTCTTCTGTGTCTGCCTCATGGTCTACGACTATTTTTATTAAAAGTTAATTGTAGTTAAGAACGAAATAGTTTAAAGCAACAAAACCAAGAAATAGATTTAAATGAATGTCTAAAACACTGAGGTACTTACGGATTTCACAAAAGTGCCCGTGGAACTCCAGCAGGGAACAATCACAGGCTGCTCCCTGATCTGTGGCCAGACATCTGCCTCCGTTGAGGCAGGGATTCTTGGTCTCACACAGATCCACATCCTGTGTTAGGATCCCACTGGAGCCCAGCGGCGCAAGACTGACCATATCGCCATTACAGTTTCTGTAGGAGAAATTCCGTATAGAGCCTCGGAATCTGGGCTCTAGGATGACGGCCGGAGAGGCCAAGGATGAGAACTTGATGCTGTCATACTCCAGGGGTAGTCCACCGACAAAGATCAACGTCTGGTTGCTGAGGGAAGCTCCGTGGCGCTGTAGGGCTTCAGAGAAGTGGCGGGTATACTCAAGACTGTCAACTTTTAGGGACATTAGCGACCCAACCTGGTTGACCAGGACAGTGTGCCAGGTGTTGTCGTTCAATGCCTCGCCTGTGGTGGAGAAAGGGTGGCGACAATTGTTAATTTAGCCTGGTTGGTGCCGGTGTTTGTGTATGCGCGCGCGCGTGTATGTATGTGTGTAAACGTAGTTTTGGTGTGTTTCCTGTCCTCCTATATGTCAGTAGAACATCTCACTTCAGATTCGCTTTAACCTTTGACCAGTACAGTAGAGGTAAATAGGGTTATCTGTTGGTGTGTATGTGTGCGCGCACGCCCTAGCGCACACCGTCTTCATATCACAGTGAAGCAAACCCAAGGTACTTGTACATCGTCATCATCATCATCTCAACCAGTCCTGCCATTTTCAAGTTACACGGCGCTCGCAGACTATTCTTGTATGCCATTCTTTTTCTTCTTCTTCTTCTGCGCTTCTTCTTATTTCTTCTTCTCCTTCTCCTTCTTCTTCTTCTTCTTCTTCTTCTTCTTCTTCTTCTTCTTCTTCTTCTTCTTCTTCTTCTTCTTCTTCTTCTTCTTCTTCTTCTTCTTCTGCACTTCTTATTTATTCTTTTTCTTCTGCTCCTCCTCCTCTTCTTCTTCTTCTTCTTCTTCTTCTTCTTCTTCTTCTTCTTCTTCTTCTTCTTCTTCTTCTTCTTCTTCTTCTTCTTCTTCTTCTTCTTCTTCTTCTTCTTCTTCTTCTTCTTCTTCTTCTTCTGCGCTTCTTCTTATTTCTTCTTCTTCTCCTCCTCCTCCTTCCTCTTCTTCTTCTTCTTCTTCTTCTTCTTCTTCTTCTTCTTCTTCTTCTTCTTCTTCTTCTTCTTCTTCTTCTTCTTCTTCTTCTTCTTCTTCTTCTTCTTCTTTTTTTCTTCTTCTTCTGCTCCTTCTCCTCCTTCTCTTCTTCTTCTTCTTCTTCTTCTTCTTCTTCTTCTTCTTCTTCTTCTTCTTCTTCTTCTTCTTCTTCTGCTTCTTCTTCTTCTTCTTCTTCTTCTTCTTCTTCTTCTTCTTCTTCTTCTTCTTCTTCTTCTTCTTTTTCTTCTTCTTCTTCTTCTTCTTCTTCTTCTTCTTCTTCTTCTTCTTCTTCTTCTTCTTCTTCTTCTTCTTCTTCTTCTTCTTCTTTTTCTTCTTCTTCTTCTTCTTCTACTTCTTCTTCTTCTTTTTCTTCTTCTTCTGCTCCTCCTCCTTCTTCTCTTCTCTTCTTCTTCTTCTCTTCTTCTTCTTTTTTTTTCTTCTTTTCTCTTCTTTTTCTTCTTCTTCTTCTTCTTCTTCTTCTTCTTCTTCTTCTTCTTCTTCTTCTTCTTCTTCTTCTTCTTCTTCTTCTTCTTCTTCTTCTTCTTCTTCTTCTTCTTCTTCTTCTTCATCATCCTTCATCGCGTTCACCGGCTGTAAACTCCGGCGGAAAGTTCTGGTTGTTTGTCCGCTTCTGGACTTTAGTCCCATAGTTCTGTTCCAGAACTTGATTGTTGCATGCCCATCCGTTTTACAAATATGGCTAATCTGTATGCAGACTGTTGATTCCTTGCATGTCAGGCAAATGTTCTCTGAATTCGAAGAAACCCCCACTTAGTCGACTCTTACGACATGCTTGTTGAGGAGGCAGTGGATTTACTCTTGTTTTCCCTACAGTGGGTCCACAGAACTGACTTGTGCAATATTTGGCCTATCATGGACGGAATTCAGCCCAGCACATTGAACATCTCTCATCAAAACTCTTCACTGGAATCCTCTTGAAACTTTATCGTTTCCAGAATCCATGTGTTTACGAAATCCATCTGTTTCCTAAATCCATCTGTTTCCTAAATCCATCTGTTTCCTAAATCCATCTGTTTCTTTAATCCATCTGTTTCCTAAATCCATCTGTTTCCTAAATCCATCTGTTTACTAAATCCATCTGTTTCTTTAATCCATCTGTTTCTTTAATCCACCTGTTTCCTAAATCCATCTGTTTCATAAATCTATATGTTTCCTAAATCCATCTGTTTCCTAAATCCATCTGTTTCCTGAATCCATCTGTTTCTTTAATCCCTTTGTTTCTTTAATCCATCTGTTTCCTAGATGCATATGTTTCCTAAATCCATCTGTTTCCTAAATCCATCTGTTTCTTTAATCCACCTGTTTCTTTAATCCATTTTGTCCCTAAATGCATCTGTTTCCTTAATCCATTTGTTTCCTGAATTCATCTGTTTCCTAATCCACCTGTTTCCTATTTCAGTGCCCGCCTGGCGAGTCTTCGCCCATTTCTGCCCACTTTACACCTGATTTACTGTCATCTTCCTGGTCGTGTGGATACCGGTGACCGTCCCCCTCGGCTGCTATCGGGGGGGGGGGGGGGAAGGGGGGGGGGTTGCCGCATGGGAAACACAAAACTCAGTCTGTGTGACAAATCTCAGTCTGTGTGACAAATCTCAGTCTGTGTGACAAACCTCAGTCTGTGTGACAAACCTCAGTCTGTGTGACAAACCTCAGTCTGTGTGACAAACCTCAGTCTGTGTGACAAACCTCAGTCTGTGTGACAAACCTCAGTATGTGTGACAAATCTCAGTCTGTGTGACAAACCTCAGTATGTGTGACAAACCTCAGTCTGTGTGACAAACCTCAGTCTGTGTGACAAATCTCAGTCTGTGTGACAAATCTCAGTATTTGTGAGAAACCCCAGTTTGTGTGACAAATCTCAGTCTTTGTGAGAAACCCCAGTTTGTGTGACAAATCTCAGTCTTTGTGACAAATCTCAGTCTGTGTGACAAAACTCAGTCTGTGTGACAAACCTCAGTCTGTGTGAGAAAACTCAGTCTGTGTGAGAAAACTCAGTCTGTGTGAGAAAACTCAGTCTGTGTGACAAATCTCAGTATGTGTGAGAAACCCCAGTCTGTGTGACAAATCTCAGTCTGTGTGACAAATCTCAGTGTGTGTGACAAATCTGTTTGTGTGACAAATCTCAGTCTGTGTGACAAATCTCAGTGTGTGTGACAAACCTCATTATGTGTGACAAATCTGTTTGTGTGACAAATCTCAGTCTGTGTGACAAACCTCATTATGTGTGACAAATCTGTTTGTGTGACAAATCTCAGTCTGTGTGACAAAACTCAGTATGTGTGATAAATTTCAGTCTTTGTGACAAATCTCAGTCTGTGTGACAAACCTCATTATGTGTGACAAATCTGTTTGTGTGACAAATCTCAGTTTGTGTGACAAAACTCAGTATGTGTGACAAACCTCAATCTTTGTGAGAAACCCCAGTCTGTGTGATAAATCTCAGTCTGTGATAAAACTTAGTCTTTGTGACAAATCTCAGTATTTGTGATAAATCTTAGTCTATGTGACAAATCTCAGTCTGTGTGAGAAACCTTAGTCTGTGGGAGAAACCTCAGTCTGTGTGAGAAACCTCAGTCTGTGTGAGAAACCTTAGTCTGTGTGAGAAACCTCAGTCTGTGTGAGAAACCTTAGTCTGTGTGAGAAACCTCAGTCTGTGTGAGAAGCCTTAGTCTGTGTGAGAAACCCCAGTCTCTATGACAAGCCATGAGGGAAGATCCCAGATACCCTATTCAACGCTTCTTAAGAAGTTATAATTAAAAGTAAATGACCCTTTTCTACCCATTCAGGCATATTGGGCACATATGGCTAGATCGATCTTTTATAGACCAATCGGCTCTTTGCGGGTGATATGATCAGCATCATTCATTTCTGAAAATGTCCGACTCCGTCAGGATTTGAACCCACGACCTTCCGATCCACAGGCGAGCGACCCGTCGCTACACCACAGGGGTTCTCAAGTTATAATCAGGGCGTCTATGACGGTACAGTTATTTAACCTGCCTTCATGTGCGGGTATAGTCGAGTTGTCCAGATATTCTTCAAATGTCTTTGAATCTCGTCAGGTTTATCTTACTTGATGTCTACGTCCAGACACCACGATTTAACAGGAAAGACAGATAGCTTAAAATGACCATTGGATGCAGAAACAGAAAAACAAAACACTAAAAATAATTTAATAATCAAAATAGACGGCATTATGTGTTATGAAAGACAGAATCCATAGAAAGAAATAAACACGATTACCTGCCCGAACGATGAAAGTTCCCTCCCTTGTGCTGACCCGAAGCCTGGCACTTCCTTTGTATAACTTGAGCTCTTGGAAGTTCTCTCCCCTCTCCACGTACAAAAGCAACGAATGGGCGTTCTTCGTTTTAAATTCAAATGAAATAGAATCGTTAAAACATACATCCCAAGCCGGGTACATGATGTACGATCCCGGCGACCCATCCAAGTTGACAGTCAGCGTTGTTATAAAACAGTGTGCAAATAACAGCAAAAGTATTTTCATGCCTGAGGATAAGCACAAGTTACAGTCCATGGTGATATCGCTGATGACGATTTCAGCAGTGAAACTATTCCTATACGAAAAGAGACTGAGAAAGTAAATGGGCTCCAACACAGTTTATCTAAAAATATTCGACTTACGACCACTGACAATATTTCTCATCTTCTTCTTCCTCTTCCTGCATCACAACTGACTCAGTTTCCACTGTTCTACGTATTATGGATAATTCTGTGACAGACCTCAGTTTACATACAGATAGGTGATTGTATGTACGTTTGTGTCATACGCTGATGAA
>CAJHNH020008532.1:615000-900000 GCA_905116865.2 Candidula unifasciata
AGGGATTGGGGGGGGGGGGGTAAAGAAAGATGTGGATCTCGTCTGTTCTATGGAGTTTGTAGGCGGGCTAGACTTTCTCTGGTAACAGTAAAATAAAGGACCCTTTTCCACGCCCTAAGGTGTCATTGGCACATAGGGCTAGACCATGACTGTGACGGTCGTGGTTAGACCTTCAGTTTATAGACCAGTCTGCACAACGTGGGCTATGTGATCAACACCCCTCCGCCTGGCGTGGGCGATCATGCCTCTCCACAATCTGCCAACTGCTGCAGCATGTATCGAGGTATGATTTTCTAGGGAAATTACAGCGGTAGCGTCAAAAGACTAAACAAAAATGCTAACACTAATGGAAACTAATTGTCATCTCCATATATTTCTTCTGAAATTATTAGGTAAAAGTTGACTTTTATTTTTTTTCAGCATTGGGTGGTTGATCTTGCACCATTAGTTCCCCTCCATTCTTCATTTTGTTGTTGTTTTTTGTTTTTCATAGCGTTTTTCTTTAATACTCTTCTTCTTTTTCTTCTTCTTTGCGTTCGGTTTCGTATGCTCAGATCAGACTATTAGGTGTGATGTCTCTATAAACTCGCATGTCAGCTGCAAGTCCTGCAAGGTTCCCCATAGCTTGTTCTGCACACTTTGCCCTTGAGGCCAGGTGTCTTTTCGAAGTTGTAGGTAGAGTGGGCAGGTCTGGAGAATGTGCTGAGGTGTTTGTGGTTCTTTCTGACAGGCACACTGTGGGGACTGTGCAATCTTTATTTTATGCATGTGGTAGTTGAGCCTGCAGTGTCCTGTTCGTAGACGGGAAATTGTTGTATGTTGCTTTCTGCTGAGTCTGCTGACGGGGTCCGTTGGGTGTTCACTGTTAGTTTGTTCTCTCCACAATCCCTGGTATTTTCCTTTGATAAGTGTTTTGATTTCTGGTAATGACAATGACTTCTTTAAAAAGGCTGGATAATTTCATTACCATTGGCTTAACTGACGTAGATCTTCCTTCAATGATACATAATAGATCCAGCACCTCCAGTATTTGTAGCCGGACACGGAATTCACAGGACAGAATCATGTCAGATGGTACATTTGCATCAACAATTGCATAACGCTTTTTTTTTCCCAGGACTCTTTTTTGTTCTCAAAATTTTTTTTATTTTGATACAAAAGTTCTAGTACATCAAGCGTGGTTCCAAAAGTACAGTTTAGCTCAACAAGGGTTAATAATTACAAAATTTGTACGAAAGTACCAACTTCGGCAGCCCTCCTAGGAGCTAAGGTTGTGATTAAACCAAGATAAAATACGCCTAAATGCGCAATCGAACCCAAGACTTTTGGTTCGGTAGTCGAGCTTCATTCAGCCTGGCAAATGGTCCTATGAAAATAAAAGACAGTGACGTGGAAAGACAGACCGCTTGTCTCAACGATTTAACTAACATAAAAAAAGACATTCGTTAAAAATACCAGTAAAGCTAGAGCTATCGAGGCGAGTGTCGGTCGTGTCAACAAATGCTCTATAACTGTTTCAGTTATTGACGTAACCGCTTCATTGGACGGGATCGATACAGCAAATAATCGCTAACTGCTGATCCATAATGGGAACTTTTGTTTTAATTTTTTTCCCTAGAAGGAATTGAACAGGTTATATTTGTTTCGCAGAAATATGTATTCTTCGTCGTCGTCTTTTTCTCTCCTCCTTCCCCTTCTTCTTCTCTCCACCTTTTCCTTCTTCTTCTCTCCACCTTCCCCTTCTTCTTCTCTCCACCTTCCCCTTCTTCTTCTCTCCACCTGTCCCTTCTTCTTCTCTCCACCTTCCCCTTTTTCTTCTCTCCACCTTCCTCTTCTTCTTCTCTCCACCTTCCCCTTCTTCTTCTCTCCACCTTTTTCCTCTTCTTCTCTCCACCTTCCCCTTTTTCTTCTCTCCACCTTCCCCTTCTTCTTCTATCCACCTTCCCCTTCTTCTTCTCTCCACCTTCCCCTTCTTCTTCTATCCACCTTCCCCTTCTTCTTCTCTCCACCTTCCCCTTCTTCTTCTCTCCACCTTTCCCTTCTTCTTCTCTCCACCTTTCCTTTCTTCTTCTCTCTACCTTCCTCTTCTTCTTCTATCCACCTTCCCCTTCTTCTTCTCTCCACCTTCCCCATCTTCTTCTCTCCACCTGTCCCTTCTTCTTCTCTCCACCTTCCCCTTCTTCTTCTCTCCACCTTCCGCTTCTTCTTCTCTCCACCTTCCTCCTTTTCTTCTCTCCACCTTTTTCTTCTTCTTCTTCTTCTTCTTCTTCTTCTTCTTCTTCTTCTTCTTTTTCTTCTTCTTCTTCTTCTTCTTCTTCTTCTTCTTCTTCTTCTTCTTCTTCTTCTTCTTCTTCTTCTTCTTCTTCTTCTTCTTCTTCTTCTTCTTCTTCTTCTTCTTCTTCTTCTTTTTCTTCTTTTTCTTCTTTTTCTTCTTCTTCTTCTGATTATTATTATTATTATTATTATTAGTATTATTATTTAAACGCTAAACTAAAGTTTTTTTTTCTCTTTGTTCCCTCCTCCTGTTTCGTCCTTCTCTTCAGTCCTCTGCTCCATCTTATTTCAACTCAAAGTAACATAGTTAAACAAGAGAGGAACATAGATAAAAAAAAAAAGAAACAATATTTAACAAAACAAAAACAAAGATTAACAAAACAGAAACAAAGATTAACAAAAAGTAAATAAAGAATAAGTTTGCGATATTTTTAACACACAAAGATAAAATAATATAACACACATGAAAAGTAAAATAGCACAGTAAGATGGACAAACTAAAATGTTTAAGATTTGAAAAAAAGAAACGGACTGACTGACTGACTTTCTACTGCACCAGGACATTACACAAGCGATAAACACCCGATGACACAAAGGGCCACCATGCGGATGAGGATCACAGTGGAGAGGTCCCAGAAACTGCGTTCAGACAATTGGCCATATTTATGGCCTGCCTATATTGCGGCCCCTGGCAAAAGCCAGAGTGGGGCTTCAAATAACAAAAAATTAAGTCCTAAAAAGGACGTAAGGATAACACACACACAAAAGAAACGGTGGGGATGAAACAAAAAAAGGGGGGGGGGGGTTGGGGGGTAAGGGGGTGTCGCGTGCGGATATGCACTAGAACGCACCAGTACTAAGTGAGCAAATAGGACGTCAAAACAATACGTCAGGTAGTGAGGTAATTGTTGTCAAAAAGCATTCAATGTTTACAGTCTGAAGTAGACAGACGTGTGGATCCTTGAGGATGCTTTACCCCGGGATGCCACTGAAGGAATGGTAATCAAAGTTGGATCCTAGAGGACGCTCTACTCCGGGACTCCACTATAAACCTCAGCAGAGAGCTGGCATATTGTTACCACGCTCGGCAGAAAGCCGGTATACTTACTTATATTACCTTGTTCAGAAGAGAAGATCGAGATGACTGTCCATGACTGTCCGGATTCCAAGGTCGGACTGAAATCGTTGTGATTGTCCGGATTCCAAGGTCGGACTGAAATCGTTGTGACTGTCCGGATTCTCGTTCAACTACGTTTGGAGGCTTCAACATTCACCATGTTCTGTTACACTTGGCCGGTGGCATTGTAAGTTATTGATGCCATTTGTTACATTGCGACGCCCTAATTTATCTTTGGTACGCCGCACATGAGCATGAAGCCGCCGCACGTCACCCGGGGGGGGGGGGGGGGGAGGGTGGGTTTGGAGGTAAATAAAACACATGTTTAATGTTAATAAATAAAATAAAATCTTACTGAAGATAAAGTTTGAAAACTTCTGAAACAAGAAACAAATTCATGAACATCTAGCCGGCCGCGTTAACGTTTACAGAGGAGGCTGGTTCAGACATGACTATCTCAGGACACACGCTGGCACGGAGCCACTACTAAACTCGCATAAACATTGCACAGTGATATCTCGGCTAACGAAGATAATTCGTTAAAGAATCAAATTCGTTAGCCGAAATTTTCGTTAGCCGAAAAGTAGTTATGACAGCGGAGGGGGATTAGGGCACATTCACTACAACATTACTTGGCGAATCCAAATTTGTTAGCCGATGCCAAAAACACAAATACCTTCGTTAACCGGGTCACTCGTTAGCTGAGGTGTCATTGCATTCGTACGTTCACAAGCAGCACAGAGAATCTTTATCGCAGAGAATAAATTTTGTGTATGATGGTAATAAGATATAATAAATATACAGCTTTTAATAAAGTTCATCCTGTTTTTTCATTGAAATTGTTTGGTTTCACATTCGCCCGAAAAGTCAATATTTGTCCCTCCTCCAGCGTGGCCGACGAGTCATCGGACAAGAAAAAAGAAGATTCCAGGTGCTTCAATTAAAGAACTGCTGTCTGCTTTGGCAAAATGGCAGCTTTTCATCGATAAATGGCACCCAAAAATCACTATAGTTAATACGCGCATCAATTACGTGATGATGATGTGTTTTGATACTTTCGAAAAGAGAAAAACAACCCACAGATAATTAAATATTTCAAAGGAAAACACACACACACACACACACACACACACACACACACACACACACACACACACACACACACACACACACTACAAACAATATTAGATAACTTTAAACTGAACCCACGAGTAAAGAGAATTAGGGAGAATGCGATACCAAACGTTACGACTTGAAGTCAGTTTGCTGGAGGCCCGTGCTCTGTTTCGGGGTTGGGAGGGAAGGAGGAGGAAGAGAAGAAGAAGAAGAAGAAGAAGAAGAAGAAGAAGAAGAAGAAGAAGAAGAAGAAGAAGAAGAAGAAGAAGAAGAAGAAGAAGAAGAAGAAGAGAAAGAAAAAATTTAATGTATATAATAATTAAAGTGCTCATTTATACAAACACACACACACACACGTAGACATGCACACACACACAGACAAACACACACACACATAGACATGCACACACACAGACAAACACACGCACACAGACAAACACACACACATATAGACATGCACACACACAGACGAAACACACACACACAGACACAAACACACACACACATAGACATGCACACACACAAACAAAACACAAACACACACACATATATATATATATATATATATATATATATATATATATATATATATATATATATATATATATATAAAACGAGAGAGAGAGAAAGAGAAAGAGAGAGACAGAGAGAGAAAGAGAAAGAGAGAGAGACAGAGAGAGAGAGAAAGAGAGAGAGAGAGAGAGAGATAGAGAGATAGAGAGAGAGAGAAAGATTCGCACATACATGCGTACTTAGATACACACATAAACTAATGTTCTATTGAGTGGCATCCATCTATTGATCACCACTAGCGCTGCTACTCCCTGCTGAAAACCTGGAGAAGGGGGGGGGCCTTGAAAATGAAAAAACTGGGATGAAAAGGAAAGGGAACGGCTAAAATCAATGTTTATGCCCAAAGGGGATCAGAAAAATGTTCTGAGCCGTTTTCGTGTCAGCAATTTGCTCCAATTTTTGTTCGTCCCTCCTGCCCTCTTTCTTCCTTCCTTCTGTCAATTTTCTGTTTCCAACATAGCGTTGATTAGATGGTGTAGATAATCTATGGCTGAGACGAAACGAGCCATCGACGACATTGTAGTGAGTGAATGTTGGCATGGTGGACATGTCACTGACATGATAGTTGCCTTCTCCACGCTTACATGATGTAGACCATATAGTTAATCTCTGCTTACATGATGTAGACCATATAGTTAATCTCTGCTTACATGATCTAGACCCTATAGTTAATCTCTGCTTACATGATCTAGACCCTATAGTTAATCTCTACTTACTTGATCTAGACCCTATAGTTAATCTCTGCTTACATGATTTAGACCCTATAGTTAATCTCTGCTTACATGATCTAGACCATATAGTTAATCTCTGCTCACATGATCTAGACCCTATAGTTAATCTCTGCTTACATAATCTAGACCCTATAGTTAATCTCAGCTTACATTATGTAGCCCCTATACTTCATCTCTGCCTACATGATGCCGTCTATGTCAGTGTTCTTCAACCCATGGGCCGTAGCCCACAGTTGAGACGCCAACGATGTCTGACTAATCGTGTAACAGGGTCGGGTTACTAGTTTTTTTTTCCCCACCAAGATTTTAGGTGTAACACCTCAAGGAGGAGAATGAAACAGGTAAAAGTGATGTTCAACAAAACAAGTCAGCATTTAGAGACGTTCACTGAGAACTTTGGTAATTATTTCACTGAAAATGTGGATCCCCGTAAATGCAACTTTTTAATATTCTTTGAAAATATCAAATCATGCTTAAAAGTTTGGGAAGCACTGGTCGAGGTCCGAGTTCCCCAACCTATCTACACGGCGGCCCCAAGACGATGACAATTGTTGCACATCCGATGGGACAGCTAACTGAACACAGAAACAAACACAAATCTAAGCAGCAGTTGACTGGATAAACCCGATTTCACAACAGCTACAGTTTTCAGCTCATGCGACATTTGTTGCTGCTTAGAGGTTACACAATCTTGTTTACCTGGCTGGAGCGTTGTTTCTGATAGACAAAGAGCTGCAATAATATTCAGTCGATTTTTTTTTTTTTCTAATTTAATTTAACTCTGACATGGTCTAGAATGTCTTTTTAATCGAATGTAAAGTGGAAAGAAAAAAAGGGAGGGGGGGGGGGACAACAACCTGATAGCTCAGTAACTCAGAGGTTGATATTCTTGTTCGACTAAGAACCGAAACTCAGTGACTAAATTTGATGTCTAGACGCAAGAGTGTTTTCGGAAGGCAACTCGATCAGGTTTTCCTGTTCGAGATGATCAAAGGCGAATTATCTGAGATCTTCCAGGAAGTGATTACTAACCCAAAGGTTGCCACTTCAATGATTCTCATTTTCAAGGAAATAATTATAAAAGTTTTCAGCGAACGCTTACAAATGCTGATTTATTCGGTTTAATATCCCTTTCTGGTTGAAATAGCACCAATAAAATAATCTCTTAAAAGTCATATAGTTCTATACTTTCCTCTTGCAAGCTACCTTCCCATACAGCCAACTTCTTTTTGGACGCCTTCAATTTTTTTTAAGCGTAATATATTTGCACATATTTAGGATGTCAATATTTGTCATCTTCTTGGACAAAGAAGATGAGAAATAATGACATCTTAAAAGATCTGAACATCAAGGAAGATTGGCTAATAAACAGCATCCTTTCTCGAAAGCTGAAATATTTTGGTCATATCAAGCGCCACGATGGATTGGAAACATTTTTAGCAGAAGGCATGGTATCAGGAAGGAGGGGCATGGGTCGACCGACACGGAGACGGGCACAGGATATAAGTGACTCCTTGAGTGTGAAAGTTCATGAGGCGGGAGAACTGGCAAGAGACCGAGTTTCTTACAGGCAGACTGTGATGAGAGCGACGTTCTGCAAAGGACCTGCTACATGATGATGATATTTGTACAAGAAATATCAAGATAATTCAGGAGACTAAATGTATTCGCCTTCTGGTTTTCTTAGTTTAACTACTTCACATTTTATAATTAGTGTACGTATGGATACTTCAAAGAGGTGAATGCTCTATGTCAACTTATCACAGAAATCAAAAAGAGACTGTCATTATTATTTTATTTATTTGGGTAACATTATGAGAAGAAGGAAACTGGAACATGTTCTGACCACTGGAAAGTTCTGTGGAAAGAAAGGCAGAGGAAGACAGCGCTCGAAAATTCTTGACATATTTTTGTCAAGTCATGAAGGGGTGTCAATACATGGACTGATACACTTATTGCAGATCGCAGACTATGGATAGGCATGATTGCCCACGCCAGTCGGGAAGGCAGGTGATGATGATGTCTGGATACAGTTTTCGTGTGGTGTTATACAACGGGAGTAAGTAATATATCTGTGTAAATGTATAAGTGTATATTTCTGTGTGAATATTTAGATCTTTCTCTCTATTAAAATATAATTTGCAGGATAAGCCGCAAGGCCAAGTCGTGTGTAATTCTCACTTCAAGAAATATATTTGGCGTCAAATAAACAACCAGCCCCTGCAGTCGCTTGGCTCCTGAAGCTGCGAAATTCCACAGTTGTGGCAGATAATAGCCAGGTGGGCTCTAGATTTGTCAGCTACTGCAGAATTATCGATATCCCGACTGGCAACTGCTGGCGCGTGACAGGGCTTTGACGTTTAAACTACATGGCATTAAAGAAAATGAGAATACATTGCTACATGGAATTTAACTGTCTGATCTCGTTCACTGTAGATGTTATTGAATTTTGCTGTGAAATCTCAAGTAGGTCCATGTTCGCTGGCATATTTTCGTCTTTCCAGAATATAGTGTTATTTTGTCCCATGAGGAAGCATGGGACTCACAGCCCATGGCGATGGCGAGTGTGACTAGCAAGAACTGAAAGTGTTAAGAAACGTATTTCCTAATCAGATCTTGGGATTTCAGAACCGTTGCTGCCGTTACATAAATTTGTGTGTGTGTCATCTCAGATGTTTAGCTCTCATCCTTTCTGCAATCGTTTCACCTCTCCCTTCTCATTCTTCTTCCGATTTGCCCCCCTCCATACAAAAACGCTCCATGGCATGTTGTCCCCACGAATCTATCTCAATACCTCTAGCTTGCATGTGCTTCCATGTAGTCTGCAAAATGTACTATTGTCTTCCAAATGTCTCTTTTCTGTGAACAGGTGTGACTGCACTCACGCTATCAAGAAATACAACACACAACATAAACTGTGACTAGAAAGCTGAAGCTCGAATGAGGGAACGAAAAGGATGCGGGTGAAAACCCCAGTGTTTTGACCAACGTCCTTATCATCAAATACTAAGAACAACAAAAACAAAAATAGAAAAACACGATGGACAAGACAGCAACGGTCAACATGGAAACGGAAACAGAACAAAAAATGAACGTTTATTTGTGTGTGTATGTGTGCGTGTGTGTGTGTGTGTGTGTGTGTGTGTGTGTGTGTGTGCATTATGGAACAAAATAATCAAGATGGCGTTTGAAAATGGGGGAGAAACAGAAACAATTTTAAAAACAGTTAAATAAAGGTATGCTTTAAGATCTAACGCCGAATCTTCAATTGTAACGTTAATTCTAACGATAATTTACGTCCAGTAGTTTGTCGTTGCTACTGGACGGTCGGCTTTCTTGATACCACTGTCGAAACAAACGCAAGGCGCGTTGCCCGCAGCTGGGATCGAACCCGGCATTCCGGCATTACGAAGCCGACACACACACACTTACGCACATGTATATTCTCAGGTGACAGGGAATCCAAGTAAGGCATTACACATTATATTTACATTATATTTACATTATATATCTACACTATATCTGCATCACATCTACACATACATAATAAATCCCAATGGGAACCCAGAGACTCACTCAAAACGACAGAGAACAAGCACAAAGCCTCCTTTTATTTACGCAGACTAAATCGGGTGGAAATACATAATACAGCTGCCATTTTAATTCTCGAATTTAAGCCTCTAAATCTTGGTCTCGATTTCAACTTTTAACTTTGCCAGACCCGTTTTGACAATTGTCCCATATAGGACAACCAATAATCGCCTGGTTTTCACGTAGGTAACTGGACCATACCAAGGAAGCAAACATACTAGTTAACTATACTAGTCTTATAACCTTGCGTGTTGGAAGAGGCGATGGAAGATGGCTCATATACTCAGGAACCCATTCGGTGAAAGAAACCAAGACGGAAAAAGAAAAAAACCAATCATTAAAATGGCTACAACGGTTTGGGAGAGCTTCCGTACTCTGTTAATGCACTTTTGGGAGAAGACTACAATGGGAGGTGAAGGAAGATAAGGAGAAGGAGTTGGCGGAAGATGAAAAGTAGATTAGTTTAAGACAAGGCGGAGGAAGAAGGCCAAAAGACGTGATTCTCATGATGATGATGAGGGTCTATGCCGGGCAAGCTAGAACATTCTGCTGGCTTTACTGGTCTTGTCTGGCGGGAAATACGTGGCTGATTGTGGCAACGTCGTGTTACTGCAGACGGCAACGTTGTATTAACCAGGACACAGGCCTCATGATAGCCTGGGCGACGTCGGGATACGTGTGGACAAGACTGCAATTTTGGCATCAATTATTGCTGTGCTCTTAAGTAACGATCCTGGACAAGACAGACGGACATGGTAGTTGTTACTGCTGAAATGTTTAGTAGAACTAGAACTGGGGTGGGGACCAAAGAAAATGGGGGGGAGGGGGGGGGGGGGTAAAAACATCACAAGAGAGTGGTTTAATGATATACATAATATAGACATGTTATCACAGTCGATGTCATTGCATACTGGGCATTCCCATGTCTGCTTAGTCCTCGAAAGAAACAGCAGCTACTCAAGGTAGCTTTACTGATGGTTCCCACAAGGAGCTGGCAAAGTCTCCTGTCTCGGCCGTCTTCTTCTTTAATTCTCGAATTGTAAGCCTCGAAGTGACGGGGGAAGATGTCCCATGTTCGTTGATGGGCTCGGTTGACCATCAGAGCAATAATAAGACTGATTTTCATTTCTGTAAGGCTGTTCCATGCCAATCACTCAAATATTTTCCGAGGACTTCCACTCGCTCTTATAACCGTTGTAACGTTTTAGTGTGGCTCGCTATGAAGGACAGTACCAGGGCATTCTTGTTAGAAACCAAGCCGGGAAAACCACTTCAATCATTGTTCTTTGATGACCTGGGAGACTCCGGCTTTATTCCTAGCATGTTTGGGGGAAGCCTTACAGTAGGGTAAAGACGTGATACCGTGGAGAAGTCACTCCCCTGGTATGATGAAATTAATTATCATTATAATCAAGGCCCATTTTGCTAGAAGGCCACATCGGATGATTGTCATGTGTCTCCATTCCGTTCTAACATGAGGGTCTGTGCACGGCAAGCTAGAAAATCAAGTCCAGCCTCTTTAGCCTCTCCTGCCAATGTTAGTTTTTTGGCTGATTGTGGCAACGTCGTGTTATCCGCTAGACCCATACATTGTTAGTACTAACCAGGATACTCTGCTCGTGATAAAGGGGCGACGTTGCATCTGTGACAAACTGCAAAGGCATGAAGGCAGCAGAACTCAATAGTAACAAGTGCTGGACAAGATAACGGGCATAGTGTGCTACTGCACAAATAAGACAACAAGTGCTCACACAGATAAGACAACAAGTGCTCACACAGATAAGACAACAAGTGCTCACACAGGAAAGACAAATGCTATACACAGATATAGACAAGTGCTCACACAGATAAGACAACATAGTGCTCACCACATCTGCTTAGTCCTCGACAAGAGTGCTCACACAAGTAGCTTTACAAGATGTTCACACAAGTAAGTACAACAAGTGCTCACTTGAGGTGGGGTAAAGACGTGCTCACTATGTTTCACAACAAGTGCTCACACAGAATATCAGACAACAGTGCTCCACAGATAAGTGCAACAATGGGATCACAGTCTAAGAAAACAAGTGCTCACACAGGCTATCCCTTGGATATCGTGCTCACATCAAGTCCAGACAACAAGTGCTCTCACCTAAGACAATGTTAGTGCTGGCACTGATAAGACAACAAGTGCTCACATCCGATAAGACATACATTGCTCACACAGGTGAGACATTGTCTCTCACAATAAACAACAAGTGCTCACACAGGTAAACAACAAGACGCTCACAGCAGAACCAAGACAACAAGTGCTCACACAGGTAAGACAACAAGTGCTCACAGAGATAAGACAACAAGTGCTCACACAGATAAGACAACAAGTGCTCACACAGATAACACAACAAGTGCTCTGACAGGTAAGACAACAAGCAGCTAGGTGTGCCGGAGGATAGGCAAACGAAAACACTGACAAGTAGGCTGCTAGTCAGACAGACAGGGAAGCAGAAAGACTGAAATACAAGTAGAAAGACACACATATATACATACATAAAAAGACGGATAAACATTCAGATAAACGGACAGACAGACAGACAGAATAACGGACTGACATTCATACATACGAACTAACTGGGAATAGATGAATGTAAAGGTGATTCGATGGATGGATGAATAGGTAAACAGACAGACAGATTACCGACCGAAAGATGACCGACCGATAGACAGACAGACAGACAGACAGACAGACAGACAGACAGACAGACAGACAGACAGACAGACGGGCGGGCGTGTGGGTGGACGGACGGACGGACGGACAGACAGACAGACAGACAGACAGACAGACGGACGGACGGACGGACGGACGGACAGACAGACAGAGAGACAGACAGACAGAGAGACAGACATACAGACATACAGACAGACAGACAGACAGACGGACGGACGGACGGATGGACGGACGGACGGACAGACAGACAGACAGACAGACAGGCAGGCAGGTAGGTAGAGAGAGAGAGATAGTTAGATAGATAGATAGACAGACAGACAGACAGACAGACAGACAGACAGACAGACAGACAGACAGACAGACAGACAGACAGACAGACAGACAGACAGACAGACAGACAGACAGACAGACAGACAGACAGACAGACAGACAGACAGACAGACAGACAGACAGACAGACAGACAGACAGACAGATAGACAGATAGACAGATAGACAGATAGATAGATAGACAGATAGACAGATAGACAGATAGATAGATAGATAGATAGATAGATAGATAGATAGATAGATAGATAGATAGATAGATAGATAGATAGATAGATAGATAGATAGATAGATAGATAGATAGATAGATAGATAGATAGATAGATAGATAGATAGATAGATAGATAGATAGATAGATAGATAGATAGATAAACTTTATTTCCAAAGCGTTACAAATTGGGCGCGGGAGCACGTTTTACATTTGGCCCTTCAAAGCATTCATCTTTCATTCGACAGCTGCATGTTATACATCAGAGCAGATTATGTTCAAATATCAAAATTCAGTGCATAAATGCAAAATAAAAATACAATGCATGACAAATGAACAGACATCAGACAGACAGACATACGTGCAGACAGTCAGACAGACACAGATTAAATGTAAAGACGGGATGATAAAATTAATGAGTGAACAAGATGAACTTACCAATGATGTAGATTTCCCAAAATTCGATAGCCTCTTTGAAGAGAAGAATCAAGAAATTACACGAACTAACTTATAAATGTGGAATCAATATCCACATTCTACCATATTTAACGTCATTGCCGTTGTTGTTGTAGCTGTTGTTGCGGTGGCAGCGGCGGCTGCTGTTTGAGCTGGCATGCAGGCAGATATGGGGCCATTCCTTGCCTGTGATTGAAGCCTGGATTCTGGGAGTGGGTGGAGACTGGTCGTGTGACAAAACTGGAGCCAGCCAGCGCACGATAAAATCAATATCTCCACAGCTCTCTATCTCTCTCTCTCTCTCTCTCTCTCTCTCTCTCTCTCTCTCTCTCTCTCTCTCTCTCTCCTTCCATCTCTTTCTTCGTCTCTATCCTTTCTCTCTTCCTCTCTATTTTAACCCTTAGAAATTAAAGTTTGTTCGTTCGTACTCCCTTTGCTCTTTACTTTTCTCTCTCTCTTTATGTATATATATATATATATATATATATATATATATATATATATATATATATATATATATATATATATATTATATATATAAATTTATATAAATATATATATATATATATATATATATATATATATATATATATATATATATATATATATATATATATATATATATATGCGTGTGTATCTAATTGCCCCTAATCTATCTATCTATCTATCTATCTATCTATCTATCTATCTATCTATCTATCTATCTATCTATCTATCTATCTATCTATCTATCTATCTATCTATCTATCTATCTATCTATCTATCTATCTATCTATCTATCTATCTATCTATCTATCTATCTATCTATCTATCTATCTATCTATCTATCTATCTATCTATCTATCTAGTCTGTCTGTCTGTCTGTCTGGTCTGTCTGTCTGGTCTGTCGTCTGTCTGTCTGGCCCCTACGTGGGCCACAGTGAATAACAAACTATCGCTGGACCAAGAAATCAACATCAGGATAGTTAAGGCAGCAACAACAATGAGCAGATTGACAAACAGACTTTGGGAGAATAGAAACCTCACAAATAAAACAAAAACCCTTGTATATCAGGCTTGTGTTCTCGGCACTTTGCTTTATGGCAGTGCAACTTGGTCAGCTTAACGCACCAGGAGAAACAGCTAAATAGCCTTCACATGCGATGTCAGAAAATAATACTTGGCATTAAGTGGCAGGACAAGATCACAAACACTGATCAGGCATTGGAAAGAGCAGTTATTTCAACACTTTTCTCAGAGCTTAGCTTCCAGGCTCCGGTGGCTGGGTCACGCATGGCTGATAAAGGATTGTGGAGTCCATACGGATACCCTCTATGGTGATCTATAGATGCCAAAAAATATCTCGAGACCGACCTCGACTACGGTATAAGATATGTGCAAGCGGGACATGAATGATACAGGTTTTGAGGTGAATTCATGGGAGCAAAATGCTGGGGACCGAATTGCATGGAGGGGGCACGTCATAAAGGGAAGGAAGAAGTGTTTGTACAAAGGATGAGAGCCGAGCGTCTGAGAAGAAATACATTAAACACAAATACAACCGTCCTGAAATCCCATGCTTTCAATGTGAAAGACTTTACTTAACGCTGGCGGGTTTTGCTAGTCACACTCGCCATAGCCATGGGCATGAGTCCCATGACTCCTCACAGCACAGTATAACACTATTGTCTGGAAAGACTGAAAGGTGCCAACAATTGATACCTACATATGTCATGAAGACTGGGCGGTGTCATGAAGACTTTAGGTCATGACCCTGCATGAAGACGTGTGTCATGAAGACCAGCAGACTGTAGACATGTCATGAAGACTGTAGACTGTCATGAAGACTACATGTGTCATGAAGACTGTAGACATGTGTCATGAAGACTGTAGACATGTGTCATGAAGATGAAGTCATGTACAGACATGTGTCATGAAGACTGTAGACATGTGTCATGAAGACTAGACATGTGTCATGACATACAGACATGTGTCATGAAGACTGCAGACGTGTGTCATGAAGACTGCAGACATGTGTCATGAAGACTGCAGACATGTGTCATGAAGACTGTAGACATGTGTCATGAAGACTGTCAGACTGTAGACATGTGTCATGAAGACTGTAGACAGATGAAGACTGTAGACATGTGTCATGAAGACTACAGACTGTGTCATGAGAATGTAGACATGTGTCATGAAGACTGTAGACATGTGTCATGAAGACTACAGACATGTGTCATGATGACTGTAGACTGTGTCATGAAGACTACAGACATGTGTCATGAAGACTGTAGACATGTGTCATGAAGACAGACATGTGTCATGAAGACTGTAGACATGTGTCATGAAGAGTAGACATGTGTCATGAAGACTATAGACATGTGTCATGAAGACTGTAGACATGTGTCATGAAGACTGTAGACATGTGTCATGAAGACTGTAGACATGTGTCATGAAGACTGTAGACATGTGTCATGAAGACTGTAGACATGTGTCATGAAGACTGTAGACATGTGTCATGAAGACTGTAGACATGTGTCATGAAGACTGTCAGACATGTGTCATGAAGACTGTAGACAGATGTGTCATGAAGACTGTAGACATGTGTCATGAAGACTGTAGACATGTGTCACTGAAGACTGTGTAGAAGACATGTGTCATGAAGACTGTAGACATGTGTCATGAAGACTGTAGACATGTGTCATGAAGACTGTAGACGTGTGTCATGAAGACTGTAGACATGTGTCATGAAGACTGTAGACATGTGTCATGAAGACTACAGACATGTGTCATGAAGACTGTAGACATGTGTCATGAAGACTGTAGACATGTGTCATGAAGACTGCAGACGTGTGTCCCGCAGACATGTGTCATGAAGACTGTAGACGTGTGTCATGAAGACTGTAGACATGTGTCATGAAGACTGTAGACATGTGTCATGAAGACTGTAGACATGTGTCATGAAGACTGTAGACATGTGTCATGAAGACTGTAGACATGTGTCATGAAGACTGTAGACATGTGTCATGAAGACTACAGACATGTGTCATGAAGACTGCAGACATGTGTCATGAAGACTGTAGACATGTCATGAAGACTGTAGACATGTGTCATGAAGACTGTAGACACATGTGTCATGAAGACATGTGTGACTACAGACATGTGTCATGAAGAAGACATGTGTCATGAAGACTACAGACATGTGTCATGAAGAAGACATGTGTCTGAAGACATGTGTCATGAAGAAGACGTGTGTCATGAAGACTGTAGACATGTGTCATGAAGACTGTAGACATGTGTCATGAAGACTCATGAAGACTACAGACATGTGTCATGAAGACTGTAGACATGTGTCATGAAGAAGACATGTGTCATGAAGACTGTAGACATGTGTCATGAAGACTGTAGACATGTGTCATGAAGACTACAGACATGTGTCATGTCAGAAGAAGACATGTGTCATGAAGACTACAGACATGTGTCATGAAGACATAGACATGTGTCATGAAGACTAGACATGTGTCAGAAGACTGTAGACATGTGTCATGAAGACTGTAGACATGTGTCATGAAGACTACAGACATGTGTCATGAAGACTGTAGACATGTGTCATGAAGACTACAGACATGTGTCATGAAGACTGTAGACATGTGTCATGAAGACTGTAGACATGTGTCATGAAGACTCCAGACATGTGTCATGAAGACTGTAGACATGTGTCATGAAGAGACTGTCATGAAGACACATGTGTCATGAAGTAGACATGTGTCATGAAGACATGAATGTGTCATGAAGACTGTAGACATGTGTCATGAAGACTGTAGATTGTGTCATGAAGACTCAGATGAGACATGTCCAGACATGTGTCATGAAGACTGTAGACATGTGTCATGAAGACTGTAGACATGTGTCATGAAGACTACAGACGTGTGTCATGAAGACTGTAGACATGTGTCCCGCAGACATGTGTCATGAAGACTGTAGACGTGTGTCATGAAGACTGTAGACATGTGTCATGAAGACTGCAGACATGTGTCATGTGTCATGAAGACTGTAGACACATGAAGACATGTGTCATGAGAGACTGACTAGACATGTGTCATGAAGACTGTAGACATGTGTCATGAAGACTGAAGTAGACATGTGTCATGAAGACTAACAGACATGTGTCATGAAGACTGTAGACATGTGTCATGAAGACTACAGACATGTGTCATGAAGACTGTAGACATGTGTCATGAAGAAGACATGTGTCATACAGACATGTGTCATGAAGACTACAGACATGTGTCATGAAGACTGTAGACATGTGTCATGAAGAAGACTCATGAAGACTACAGACATGTGTCATGAAGACTACAGACATGTGTCATGAAGAAGACATGTGTCATGAAGTAGACATGTGTCATGAAGACTGTCATGAAGACATGTGTCATGAAGACTGTAGACATGTGTCATGAAGACTGTAGACATGTGTCATGAAGACATGACTGAAGACTGTAGACATGTGTCATGAAGACTAAGACATGTGTCATGAAGACTACAGACATGTGTCATGAAGAAGACATGTGTCATGAAGACTGTAGACATGTGTCATGAAGACTACAGACATGTGTCATGAAGACTACAGACATGTGTCATGAAGACTGTAGACATGTGTCATGAAGACTACAGACATGTGTCATGAAGACTACAGACATGTGTCATGAAGACTGTAGACATGTGTCATGAAGACTGTAGACATGTGTCATGAAGACTACAGACATGTGTCATGAAGACTGTAGACATGTGTCATGAAGACTGTAGACATGTGTCATGAAGACTACAGACATGTGTCATGAAGACTGTAGACATGTGTCATGAAGACTACAGACATGTGTCATGAAGACTACAGACATGTGTCATGAAGACTACAGACATGTGTCATGAAGACTACAGACATGTGTCATGAAGACTACAGACATGTGTCATGAAGACTGTAGACATGTGTCATGAAGACTACAGACATGTGTCATGAAGACTGTAGACATGTGTCATGAAGACTACAGACATGTGTCATGAAGACTACAGACATGTGTCATGAAGACTGTAGACATGTGTCATGAAGACTGTAGACATGTGTCATGAAGACTGTAGACATGTGTCATGAAGACTGTAGACATGTGTCATGAAGACTGTAGACATGTGTCATGAAGACTACAGACATGTGTCATGAAGACTGTAGACATGTGTCATGAAGACTGTAGACATGTGTCATGAAGACTACAGACATGTGTCATGAAGACTACAGACATGTGTCATGAAGACTGCAGACGTGTGTCATGAAGACTGTAGACATGTGTCATGAAGACTCCAGACATGTGTCATGAAGACTCCAGACATGTGTCATGAAGACTGTAGACATGTGTCATGAAGACTGTAGACATGTGTCATGAAGACTACAGACATGTGTCATGAAGACTCCAGACATGTGTCATGAAGACTGTAGACATGTCATGAAGACTCCAGACATGTGTCATGAAGAAGACTGAAGACAGACATGTGTCATGAAGACTGTAGACATGTGTCATGAAGACTGTCATGAAGAGACATGTGTCATGAAGAAGACATGTGTCATGAAGACTCCAGACATGTGTCATGAAGACTGTAGACATGTCATGAAGACTGTCGGACATGTGTCATGAAGACGACTATGTGACATGTGTCATGAAGACTACAGACATGTGTCATGAAGACTGTAGACATGTGTCATGAAGACTGTAGACATGTGTCATGAAGACTGAAGACTACAGACATGTGTCATGAAGACTGTAGACATGTGTCATGAAGACTGTAGACATGTGTCATGAAGACTACAGACATGTGTCATGAAGACTGTAGACATGTGTCATGAAGACTACAGACATGTGTCATGAAGACTGTAGACATGTGTCATGAAGACTACAGACATGTGTCATGAAGACTGTAGACATGTGTCATGAAGACACATGTGTCATGAAGACTGTAGACATGTGTCATGAAGACTACAGACATGTGTCATGAAGACTGTAGACATGTGTCATGAAGACTACAGACATGTGTCATGAAGACTACAGACATGTGTCATGAAGACTGTAGACATGTGTCATGAAGACTACAGACATGTGTCATGAAGACTACAGACATGTGTCATGAAGACTGTAGACATGTGTCATGAAGACTGTAGACATGTGTCATGAAGACTACAGACATGTGTCATGAAGACTACAGACATGTGTCATGAAGACTGTAGACATGTGTCATGAAGACTCACAGACACATGTGTCATGAAGACTACAGACATGTGTCATGAAGACTGTCATGAAGACATGTGTCATGAAGACTACAGACATGTGTCATGAAGACTAGACATGTGTCAGACTACAGACATGTGTCATGAAGACTACAGACATGTGTCATGAAGACTCCAGACATGTGTCATGAAGACTACAGACATGTGTCATGAAGACTACAGACATGTGTCATGAAGACTCCAGACATGTGTCATGAAGACTGCAGACATGTCATGAAGACTCCAGACATGTGTCATGAAGACTCCAGACATGTGTCATGAAGACTGTAGACATGTGTCATGAAGACTACAGACATGTGTCATGAAGACTGCAGACATGTGTCATGAAGACTACAGACATGTGTCATGAAGACTACAGACATGTGTCATGAAGACTGTAGACATGTGTCATGAAGACTCCAGACATGTGTCATGAAGACTGCAGACATGTGTCATGAAGACTGCAGACGTGTGTCATGAAGACTGCAGACATGTGTCACGAAAACCGCAGACGTGTGTCAGGAAGACGGTAGAAATATATGGCATGATGTGATAATCGGAAACACTTGTCGTCCGTTGACTAAGAAATGTCATCGACTGTTCCACTACATGTCTCCGTTATTACTCCGATCTAGTCAACAATGAAGCTGGAAGCTTTCAGTCAGTTGGCAACAACTGAGCAGAAAAGAATTCCCTGTGTGCGTCCTTCTATTGGCGCTCTCCGTGTGGGTTTCAGGGGTCAATTCGGGGGTTGGGGGGTGTGGGGAGAAGATCGTTAGACCAATTGACATAGAAAAGCATGTCGTAAAAGACAACAGAATATATTATTTGATAAAAACTTATCTCTCTCTCTCTCTCTCTCTCTCTCTCTTTCTCTTTCTCTCTCTCTCTCTCTCTCTCTCTCTCTCTCTCTCTCTCTCTGTCTCTCGGTTGGAATAACTTGATAAGACGCTGATTAGAAACATATCGTTGATGTTCTGTCCTGGGCATTCGCGTGTGCGGGGTAATGAGCAGACTGATAGTTTGGCTGCTGCCGCTCCTTTGGTGGTGAGCTAGTTTATATTAAAGCGGACGTGTCGAATGCTCTCTGGGATCAAACGGACAGTGCAACAGAGCAGACACAGAATCTGTATTCTGAAAGACTAATTCAACAGGAGGTGAGTAGAGATTCTGGAAGATATTCAACACTGAAGGGGAAACAAATGCGGACTTTTATTCAGGTTGCACTTGGTTCTATTAGCATGTCAACTCTTAGTTGGCTACTGGGAAAGGAGACGGGGTACTTATAGGAATGTCCCGAGTGCAGGTTGTCAATTTTTGACTTATTCATTCATTCGCTGCCAGAGGGGGCGTGTCCAGAAGGGTATGGTGGTGATTCTTAAATTAGTAGCCAGCAATCAGTTTTATTTATTCCATCATCAGCCATGTTTTTTATTGCAGCTGAAGCCGTAGATGACCTCATTTCTTGTCTGCAGACGTCTCCAAAACGCTATCCGTGACTTGGCTGCAGCGTCCAGCTAGGACCTCACGTTTACTGTGCCGACAAATCCGCCCAGACAGCGGGACGCCCTGTTACATCAGTAATAATCAACGTCGCATGAATGGAGCCTGGAAAACATGGGGGAAGAAAGACAAGCTGTCTGTTATGCAGGCAGACACGCAGACAGACTTGCGAATATACAGACTTTCATACTGAGATTCGGATAAGGAAGAGACAGACAAAGTAGTCTCTTGTCTGGATCAACGGACAACTGAACCGACGTACGAAATAACATAAATAATGATACAGGAATAAATTCTGGTGAACATATTAAACAAAAATAATGTCCACAGATAAAACTGGCTGTCACCCAAAAATAATAATAAATGATGAAGAAATTGAAAATGTCAAAAACTTTGAATATCTAGTTTCTATAATAAATGGCAATGGAGACCGTTTGACAAAAATTAAAAGGAGGATGGCCATAGCAATGCACAGATTAAACAGCCTAAAAAGTCAATGGTTAAGCACCAGCAAGAAGATGAAAATTAGAATTTTGAGAACATGAATCTTCCCTGTAGCAACAAAAGGATGTGAGTCGTGGACTATCTCCCAGTCCTTAGGAAAGAGAATGGGAGCTTTTGAGCTGAAATGCTATCGAAAGGTTCTCAGAATATTTTTGACGAAAAAGAGGAGAAATACTGACATCTTGAAAGATCTGAACATCAAGGAAGGTTGGTTAATAAACAGCATCCTGTCTCGTAAGCGCCACGACGGATTGGAAAAAATTATAGCAGAAGGCATGGTGCCAGGAAGGAGGGGCAGGGGCCGACCGACACGAAGATGGGCACAGGGTATAAGTGACTCCTTGAGTATGAAAGTACATGAGGTAAGAGAGCTGGCAAGAGACCAAGTTTCTTTCAGACAGACTGTGATGAGAGCGACGTTCTGCAAAGGACCTGCTACATGATGATGATGATGATATTGAACAGGGAACATATCAACTGTTAAAAGAAAATGTCCAGAATGGTGAACTGATTAGTGAATAAAATAACACATACACAGAATGGTGAATGATTAGTGAATGAAATAACACATACACAAAATGGTGAACTGATCAATTGATGAAATAACACATACACAGAATAGTGAAGTGATCAATAGATGAAATAACACATACACGAAATAGTGAAGTGATCAATAGATGAAATAACATTCACACATAATAGTGAAGTGATCAATAAATGAAATAACACATACACAAAATAGTGAAGTGATCTAAAGATGAAATAACACATACACAGAATGGTGACTCCATCAACACATGAAATAACACATAAACAAATGAATTTATCAATACATGAAATAACACATACGCGAAATGGTGAACTAATCAACAAATGAAATAATTCATAAACATTTGTGAATTGATCAACAGATGGAAAAAAAAACACATACAATGGAATGCTTAACTGATCAAAAAAGAAAAAAATGATACACAAACAGAATCTTAAACTGATCAAGAAATTAAAAAAAAAAACATACGCAGAATGGTGAACAGATCAAAAGGAAGGAAATAACATGTTCAGAATCTTGACCTGATCAACAGATGAAATAACACAAACAAAATAATTATGAGTTGATCAATAGATGAAAAAACACATACGCGGAATGGTGAGCGAAGCAACAGGCGAAACAAACATAAATACGCTGAAGAACTGAACAACAATTTAAGAAGCCCATTAACAGACTTATAAACTGATTCGCAGGTGAAAGACAACAGATACAGAATAACAGAAATACTTTTAGTGAAAATTTCATTTGATTAAGCACCTGATAAACACGGAACTTATCAAGGAAAGAAAGAACAAACAGACAACTTGATAAACGGACAGAATAATACGAAGATCAAACAGGCGCAGGGTCGAAGGATAGGCATACACCAGACAGACAGAAGTAAGCCGTTACAGTCACATGTTTGAGGTTATTACACTGCGAACAGACAGACATACGGATAGATGGATAGACAGATAGAAAGATAGATAAATAGTTGAGACAGACAGACAGACAGACAGACAGACAGACAGACAGACAGACAGACAGACAGACAGACAGACAGACAGACAGATAGATAGATAGATAGATACAGATAGATAGATAGATAGATAGATAGACAGATAGATAGATAGATAGATAGATAGATAGATAGATAGATAGATAGATAGATAGATAGATAGATAGATAGATAGATAGATAGATAGATAGATAGATAGATAGATAGATAGATAGATAGATAGATAGATAGATAGATAGATAGATAGATAGATAGATAGATAGATAGATAGATAGATAGATAGATAGATAGATAGATAGATAGATAGATAGATAGATAGATAGATAGATAGATAGATAGATAGATAGATAGATAGATAGATAGATAGATAGATAGATAGATAGATAGATAGATGGATGGATAGATGGATGGATGGATGGCTGGATGGATAGATGGATGGATGGATGGATGGATATGGATGGATGGATGGATGGATGGATGGATGGATGGATAGATATATAGATAGATAGATAGATAGATAGATGGATGGATGGATGGATGGATGGATGGATGGATGGATGGATGGATGGATGGATGGATGGATGGAGGAGGATGGATGGATAGATAGATAGATAGATAGATAGATAGATAGATAGAGATAGATAGATAGATAGATAGATAGATAGATAGATAGATAGATAGATAGATAGATAGATAGATAGATAGATAGATAGATAGATAGATAGATAGATAGATAGATAGCGTTTAAAAAAATAATTAATGGCATTAATTACAGATGAAAATAATCTAAAAAGCAATGAAAGGCGGGGAGGGAGAGAGAAAGGGGTTGAGAGAGAGAGAGAGAGAGAGAGAGAGAGAGAGAGAGAGAGAGAGAGAGACAGCGGGGAAGGGGAAAGGCGTAAGTGGAACAGAGAGGTTCCCGAGTGAGAGAGTGGAGTAGGGAGTGGCAGAGAGTGGAGTAGGGAGTGGCAGAGAGAGAAAGATGAAGAGTGAGAGAGAGAGATTGAGAACGGTAGCAGAAGCAACCCGAAGACAACAAGATGTCCAAAAGGTGATCGAGACTGATCCAGGCAAGGAAGCAATCAATAACTTGGGGCAGCCCCAGAGACAACGGTTCGTGGAGTACATACACCAGGGGACACTACCAGGGAACCATACAGTACTCTTTGTGATGTCAGCTTGCTCAACACTGACAGACTTTCTCTTACATTTACTGGGTTACTTCTCCTACATTTGCCTAAACAATTTATGTTGGCTCATTGTGGTATACAGCCAGGCTGTGATATCATCGCCTTTAGCCCAATATGTCACATTTCAGTAAATGCCTAACTAGTCGCCTTTACTGAATCTGCAGGCAAATACTAATAAAGAGGGAAATGAGTGGCTTAGCGGTACAGCCTTATCGTGTTTCAAGCCCTTTGCAGAACTGCACCTCGATGTCATGGGTGGAATCTAGTACAGCAGCTTTGTCCTCTCTCATCGACGTTCGCCTTATGGTTGCTCTCGGAGGTCCACGTTTCCTCAGTCCCGTTATCTCCCCCTCCCCAACAACCTTAACTAGGCACTAGAGTGCCGGTCCAAGTTACTAGTTTTGGTGCAATAAACATTTCTTAGCCAACATAATTGGCACAAAGAAACAATACCATAATTATAACCGATACTGCTCGCAGTAAGTTTAATAGTGGCTGACTTTTAACAAATTTAAATGGATGGATGGAAGAACAGTAAAACGTATAATTACACTCATATAAAGCACTTATTAACTGCTGGGCAGCTCTTTTGCCTAATGTTTCTGCTTACTCCCTATACTTCTGCGAGTGGCAATCAATATCTACAGATTGATTTTCCATATTATAAATTCGACTTTCTTTTGTGTTTCAACAATCCCTTTAATTCCATACAGTCGTGCAAATGTAGCAGTCGGCAGAAGAATGGCAGCAGAAATTGATCATAGTTACAACAAAACCAATCAATTATTTGGCAGATGTCACCGATATTGGAGAACAAGCACTCAACAATGGACACAAAATGAGCACGTTTCAATTGTCTGGCAACCAACACGTCGCTCCCATAACCAGTCGTGGACACTAATGACGAACGAAAACAAAATGGAAACACAAGTTACATGTTTACATTGAAATCTAATTGTAGCGATGCAGGATAACACTGGGTAAATAATCCTTTCTCCTACTCCTGCTCCTCCCGCTCCTCTTTCTACTCCTTTATCTTTTTCTGCTGTTGCTGCTGCTGTAAGACGGGCATTAGTGTCCAATTTCTGACCCTTTAAAAAAAAAGTTCCTTCTTGGTTTGTTTACTGATTCCGTACGACTTACGTGTGTATGTATATATATATGTGTGTGTGTGTGTGTGTGTGTGTGTGTGTGTGTGTGTGTGTGTAGGCGTTCAGAATTAGATGTATCCTATCAGACTGTAATCGCAGCCTATTGTTGACTATTTATTAAAATTAGGCCACTCAGTAAATGTCTGGAACACAGCTTACGCCACTCGTGCAAATATTGTAATGTGTAAAAGCTACCGGTTAATAGTACGACGATGCTAGCTGCCCATGCATACTGTTAACGGCGAAGCGACGACTATGAAAATATCGCCTGATACGCTCTCTAGTGTATTTACCTGTTAATGCTTACACGTGCAAATTGATCACGCCATACCATTGTATAATATTCATAACTTGAAATGGGAAAAGTTGTGTACAGTACAGCTGTCATTTTATATATATATATATATATATATATATATATATATATATATATATATATATATATATATATATATATATGCTGTTGCATGTGGTGTTCGTGTCTGGATCTGTGATCTTTGTAGCCAAGTGGACAACTTGATGCCGCCAGTGAGATACCACGAAGTTGTGCTCGAATTCTTGATATGTGATGCACAATAAACAGATCGCACCTTTTCAAAACTGTATGTGGAGGGAGAGAGAGAGAGGGGGGGGGGAGTCGGAGTGAGAGAGGGAGAGAGACACAGAGAGAGAGAGAGAGAGAGAGAGAACAGCAGGCATTTATATTAGACAGCCTAGATGAATAAACTGACAGACAATGGGCTAATAGAAGGACTAGGATGGCAAGAAGGAGGATGGACGTATAAATGGGTAAATAAGCGGATGGACAGACGGACGGACAGGCGAATGGGTAGATGGACAGACGGACGTACAGACAGCGACAACAGACAGACAGGTAGAGACAAGACAGACAGACAGGGCAGACGGACGGACAGGCTGACTGATGAGTACATAGGTAGGCAGTAGACAGAGAGAGAGAGAGAAAAGGTCGGACGGGTGAGTGTATGGATAGACGGACGGACAAACAGGCAGGCGGACAGATAGATAGATAGATAGATAGATAGATAGATAGATAGATAGATAGATAGATAGATAGATAGATAGATAGATAGATAGATAGATAGATAGATAGATAGATAGATAGATAGATAGATAGATAGATAGATAGATAGATAGACAGATAGATAAACAGACAGATAGATAGAAATGCAACGAGGAAATCACATAAACCAAACGCAGTATGGAAGCCGTTTCCTCCACACAAACCCCGCACATCTATCCTACATTGATTGGTTTCCAAAAAACAGGCCCCTTTGCCCTTGATAACAGCTCCGTGCAAGCCAGCAGTCGTCTGTATGCTAGCGGCCTTTCATCAACCTAGGGTTCCATTTCACACGGACCGAGCGAGTTCGTGCAACTGGTCAATCCAAAACCGATTCATGTGAATATTTCCCCATTTATGTGGCTGTAAACATTCATACTGTGGTCATCGATCGCCAATGTCTAGATGTTTCTGAACCTCTGATTTGAGAGAAAGGCGTCAGCATATTTTCCGTCCGTTATTTTTATGGAACATAAATGTAGATAGACCTATTTCCTAAACATCGATTCTGACCCGCCAATTTCAAGCTAACTGTCATTTTCCCAGACTCCTCTTTGATTTCCGCTTACAACAATTTTGAAAATTCTATTTGAGAATATGTGTGCGCTTTTTTTTTCTGTCTGACTCAAGACTATTTAAACATTGCGCCATCTCCCCACAGGAGGCTGTGTTGTGTCCACTAGTGGCTATGAAAGTATTGCGTCTGATGCCCCAGTCTCTTTCACAGTGCGACTTGGTACGACAGCTCCGAGAACGGTTCTTTGCTACACTACTCACTGGGGGATTCGAACCCTGGTAAACATTGTGGATTGCATTATGAAACCATTTCACTAACTCATAAACCACAGAGCCGCACCAAGTCTCGTCGAATGTGCTAGAAATTAAGCTGGAATGTTCGGACTCCCAATGTCTGCTTCTAACTTTTTATCTGTATCCGCTTCTTCGTTGATTAACCTCCCCTGTCGTAATTAGGGTCACCAGCGTCTATCTCTTCATCACATGATCAGTGAACATAAAGGTCTATAACCTATTTCTTTCATGTAATATGTATTAGTGACTTGTGTAAGATCGTTTGGATCGTGATTAATTCGTTTGGCGATATGCTTATTTCAGTGTTGCTATAAGTATGCAGTTTAACGTCATGTGCTGTGTACTCATAGTCGAACGTGAGTAATCCTTGTTATAGATACCTATCGCCTGACAATTAATTTTTCTTTCTTTCTTTTTTTTTTTTTCGTAGCCCCTTCTTTGCAATTTTTGTTTCAGTTGCTAATGACACATTCTAAATGTAAGAAGAGATAAAATCCAGAAAGATCTCAAGAAGTGAAGATGGCGCCAGCGTTAGACTGTAAGTCCAATGGTTTGATTATGTCATCGAATTACTACCAGAGCGTAGCCCAGCATAGATTTCTTTTGACCGGTCAAAATAGACGATATACACGATCACTGTTCTTAGTGGCACATTTTTTTCTGATTAACGGTTGCAGTTGCATTTTTCTCCATTCCAAGACAAACAATATAGTTTTGTCGCCCAGCTACTAAACTGAGTGCATGGCGTGACACTGTGAGCTGTGGATTTTATTTGGAATGTTTGTCAACTGTGATCAGCCTGATGTTGTGCACTGTAGATTCAGAAAATGGCGCCTGGCTTGTTGTCACACTATTGGTTGGAGTCCTGGGTGATTAAGATTGATCACGTGTGCAACTGCTGATCACTTTGTAACTGCTGATTCTGCCGATGAACTGCATTTCTCATGTCGGACTATGTGTGGGTGTTAACACTTCTAATGGCTGCCTCGTGCTTTTAATGCGTGTGTGTGCTAATGGATATGCTGAGACTGCAGTCTGTGCCAGGGATAGTGACGGGCATTGTGTTGGGGTTTTGTTGTTGTCACAGGAACAGAGCATCAACGGGGGTGACCTATTCGATATAAAGCTGGAAATTCGATGACCTAATGAACTTGAGAACATTTGCTAAATTATTTCAGACCAGATCAGCCTGTGAGTACAGATCAATGTTTATAAAACTGTTGCCCAGTGCTACTCCCTGTATGTATTATCATCATGTGCCATGCAAGACATCATTGTTGCGCCACAGATGTGGGTCCCTGGTATTGTGAATCAACTCCACTGATGATATCCCTCCAAGCTCTGTATGTGTAAATAACAGAATGTTAGTCAGCTCTAGGTACAATACACTTGCAACAAGTGACAGGTGGTCGTTTTAAGGTGAGGTGTTAGGCTCCCTTTCTCGCCAATCACCTCTCAGGCTCCAGTGTTGTGAGGCAGACAAGAATGCACAGGGGAGATTCCGACCCAGAAACAAGTTCGTCCAGAAATACAAATCACCACTAAAATTATCTGATGATGGTTTTTCTTCATTTTTTTCTTCTTTCAAAAATGGCCTTGTCTCCCAGGTCAACCTAATGTTAAATGGGTACCTGGTTAAAGCCCTGGGAAGTTCAAGTGGCCGCCATGGTGCTGGCCAAGT
This sequence comes from Candidula unifasciata, assembly GCA_905116865.2. Taxonomy (NCBI): domain Eukaryota; kingdom Metazoa; phylum Mollusca; class Gastropoda; order Stylommatophora; family Geomitridae; genus Candidula; species Candidula unifasciata. Next base: position 643,852 of record CAJHNH020008532.1, read on the forward strand.
CACCCACCAAGTGCCGATTTGTCTCTAAAATATAGGTCTAGCTCTGTATGCCTAAAACAGATAAGGTGTAGGAAGGGGTCCTTTACTTGTAACTAACATGATCACTTGTGTAGACAATATTCTGTATTCAAAATGACCTAAACATCCAGCTTAAGAATGGAGGTGGAGGCGGTCACTGCAGCTTTTCGCTGGCTAGAGAACACCACACACACATCGTGATTGTAACTGACTCAGAAAGCATGCTGAGGAAGATCAGGACAGGCATGCTTTGTGCAGAGTGACATGCCTCGCTGCAGAGGACACGGGTAAGAAGCATTGCCTGAATTTTTTCACCAGGAACGCCGGTGTGTTGGGAAACGAACAGGCGGACAGACTGGCTGGCTCTGCACAGCTTGGTGGAATACTGATGAATAATAAGGCAGATGTGGTTAGTGACTTGTAAGAGAGCGCGTACAGTTTGGAGGAGCAGATTGATCACCAGTCTGGTGAGATAGATGCAGGGGGAGTGACGAGAGTTCTGGCAGATGCTTGAGACTCAGAGGAAAGGCAAGACAGACGTTTAATCAGAATGCTACTGGCACCATTAGTATCAGAACTCTTTGCCAGCTGCTGAAGAGGGGGACAGAGCGCTTATGGGAATGCCCCGAGTGCTGTGATATCGGCTCTTGAATCAAATCAATCAAAATGATGCTTCCCTGTTGTGAATCTACACGAAACAAATCCAACAATATATTGCACAATTTATTCAGTAAGCAAAAGTAAATGATCATTCTTAGTATTTTTTTCAGTGGTCACACACTGGCAGAGATTCAACTGGCCGGACAGAGATGTGATTTCTCTCTGAGACACCTCAGCTGATTTCTCTCTGAGACACCTCAGCTGATTTCTCTCTGAGACACCTCAGCTGATTTCTCTCTGAGACACCTCAGTTGATTTCTATCTGAGACACCTCAGCTGATTTCTCTCTGAGACACCTCAGCTGATTTCTCTCTGAGACACCACAGCTGATTTCTCTCTGAGACACCTCAGCTGATTTCTCTCTGAGACACCTCAACTAAGAAATGTTGTGTGTTCTTGTTCGTATCTGTGGCACTGAATACACATACAGTGTTCTGATGAAGGTGCTGAAGCTGCAAAGCTGACTCGTCATTTATGTTTGTGATACTGTGAAGCTACTGCCGTAATGCCGACCACATTACCCACCTAGTACCGATTGGTCTGTAAAAATATGGGGTGCTCTTCCCATATGCCCGATGCACCAAAGGCGTGAAAAGGGATCTTGACTTTACTGATTGTGAAGCTTTCTTACTCCAGTGAAACACTGGCTTTATCATGCTAGACTCTCATATTTATACAGACCCAGTCAGCATCGGACGGCTGATGTGATCAGCAATAACACACAGGCATCAACTGTTACTTGCCACACTTTGCTGTATCTCATATAACGAAGCTCAAAATACGATCCTTGTAACTGAAATACTTACTTATATGCTGTGTAAACTCAGTCAATTAGTTAGCGGACAGATTATTTTCATTGCACATCAAACCATTCAGTCCATAAGTACTCAGAACCCCTCCTTAGTGAATCCCACAGCGTATTGCAGCTCACGACACCAGTTCTGTGTTGGTTTCTTATTCTTCTTTGGCTTCCTGCTTAGTGCTCTTGTCTGGCCACACCCATTTCAACATGCTGTTCTGGCTGATTCACAGTCATCACTTGGTTTTCGCAAACTCTGTAGTAATTCACCTGATGAGCTACGGCAACATATACAAAGTCACAAATTCAGTAAAACATTGAATGCGTCTCCATTATTAAACTTCCCTGTATGCTCTGCATAATAGTTACTAACAACACTAAAAAGTTGAAACTCTAAGCAGCAATAAATAAAACAAAACATATATAATTTCTACAAGTGATGTACATAAATATATGGTCCAACAAGCTTCAAGTTTATTTTAATGCCTCACTGCACAGTATTTTATTAGAAACCATAGAGAATAAAACCAGTTGTGATAAAAGTGCACTAGTCTGAAAGCCAAGAGTACATTCTTCCTCTCATACAAGACACTCAGCCAAGTCAATGAGGCACCAGCCGATGCCAGGTATTGTATAAGTTAGTATATAGTGTAAACATGTACAAAATAAACTTAAGTGAAGTTATTATTCTACAGATGTTAAATCACTTTTTTTTTAAATGTAATGTTACTGTAATTTGTTAACAAGTAAACTGAGAAACAATGTTCAATGGTAATGAACAAATCAGTCAGTTCCATAAGTAATAGAACGGTTTACGAAAAGCAGCACAAAAGATTGGGGACACTGTTATAACAGTTCAGTACGGCAAAGTCTGTAGATGAGATGCAACTGTTGCTGCTAAATCCAACAGTCATCAACAAAACTAGAACAGGAGCCTATGCTCTACTGGGGAATGGCCTGAAGTGTTTATCTAATCATTCCGTTTTACATCAGGGCAATTTATTTGTCTGGTGGTATGCAATGATATGCAGTACCGGCACTTTTTATTTTAAGCAGCACAAGTATATCGGATATTTTGTAGTCAGTTGTGGCAAATTTTTTTTATTTTTTTTCATTTGAGCACAGGTATAAGAGATATTTTGCAGTCAGTACCGGCACCTTCTTTTTATAGCACAAGTATATCAGATATTCTGCAGTCCGTACCGGCACCTTTTTTTCCCCAGACTTTTTGCGGTTAAGTACAGGCGCCTTTCTTTCTTTAATTAAAAAACAAAGCCTTGTTTGACATCACAAGGTTAATGAATTAACTGACACCAAATGGGGGATACATCAAATAATACGGCAGACCCCTTGATGTTTGACATCATGAGAGTGTTGAACTGACTGACACTAGATGGGGGATGCATCCAATCACATGACAGTCCCCTTGATGTTTGACATCATGAGAGTGTTGAATTGACACTAGATGGGGGATGCATCCAATTACATGACAGTCCCCTTGATGTTTGACATCATGAGAGTGTTGAACTAACTGACACTAGATGAGGGATGCATCCAATCACATGACAGTCCCCTTGATGTTTGACATCATGAGAGTGTTGAACTGACACTAGATGGGGGATGCATCCAATTACATGACAGAACCCTTGATGTTTGACATCATGAGAGTGTTGAACTAACTGACACTAGATGGCGGATGCATCCAAATACACGACAGACCCCTTGATGTTTGACATCATGAGAGTGTTGAACTAACTGACACTAGATGGGGGATGCATCCAATCACATGACAGTCCCCTTGATGTTTGACATCATGAGAGTGTTGAACTAACTGACACTAGATGGGGGATGCATCCAATCACATGACAGTCCCCTTGACTTTCAAAGTCATTTTTTGGTATCCATTTTATGCTGAATCCATTTAGAAGCAGCAAAGAAATCTCACCTTGAAGAGATTTGAACCTATAACCACTGGACTGGCAGCTAGCAGATATATGCCTGCACTAGCACATTCATCATTAATTCCACTTCTGGCAGTTGATTCAGGAATTCAAATAATTTTACTGTTTAGATGACAGGTAAATAACTTCATACTTCAGATCTCAACTTCTTAACCCAGCAGTTTACAACCTGCGGATTGCGACCCTTTTTTTTTTGGTCGAACGACCCTTTCACATGGGTTGCCTAAGACCATGTGAAAACATATTTACTGAAGGTATGAAGAAAAATAATTGTTTGTGGGTCGCTACAACATGAGGAAACTATTAAAGAGTAAGAAGATTGAGAGCTACTGATTTAAACAAAAACTATTATCTGAAAATGAAGCTTAGCTTCAGATTCAGATGACCTAAAATGTCACTCCACTTTGGAATTCACCGAATAATCTGAGGTTATTAAAAACAAACTTTCACTTTATAATTTATTTTACCAAATAATGTAGTCTAAGTTCAGAATTCTGTGACCCAAAAATGTAGATCCACTTGAGAATTAGGATGGTATCAAACAGATGATCACATCAGCAGGTGGTGTGCACTACTCAATAATTCATTGCGGTTTGAAACAAGAAATGAAGTTAGGTCTTTTCTCCAGGATTTGGCAATTTGACCGATGATGGCTCCACACCCCAAATTTCCCGGGCATATTCTGAGATGGTTCGGTCACTGGAGAATTTTCCAGATGCTGCCACATTCAGAAGTGCCTTTGCTGCCCAGCGAAGCTGATCCTGGGAATGCAGTTTGACAATGAGACAACAGATGGCAGCACTGTTGCTACATCTGACATCATTTAATTCCCCTGTATGGGTTCTGGGGCCCTGTCTGGGTTAGAATTGGGTGGAAAAGGAGGGGGGGGGGGGGGGGGGGGGAGAGAGAACAGGCCCATTGCTCATTAACAAACCTTTTGTAAAAGGTGACCAATTAAGATATACTGAAATCAGATGTGTTAAGTTTACAGCTAGGCTGCCAGGATATCTGCACCGTTTGGCCCAACACATCCAATTTCAACAAACTTCTAATTAGTTGCCTTCAACAACAGGCTTGTTAGGCGACCCTGGGTCTACTCCCCCGTCTCCTCTTTTTTCATGAAAAAATGGGGCCCTGGAACCCACATGGAGAATAAGTTACTCAAAGCTCGGCACATCTGGGTCTACAATTAGTGGAATAATTACACACAGTAGGACAAAATGAGTTACTATAAACATGAGGACAGAATGGGCGAATGTACCAGATGGAGGATGATTAACTCTTTGAGTCTCAGGGGGTTAAGCATCATAGGCCCGCGGGGTAGCCAAGAAAGACGTAAAATCTGCGCACTTGCATTCATTGGGTTTCTAGGTAGGAATCTATGAACGTATGATGTGTTCCTTGGGACTCGAAGAGTTAAGGGGTGAAGACAAATATATCATGTACACAGTAACCAGACGAATACACAACCAGCTGCTTGTTGTTAAACAAGTTAAATGTTGTTCTTTCACAAAGACAATCATCTGACAGAACTATCAGCCAGCCATAGTATTTAGGCTTTGGCACTGCTGAAACCTTTAGTCAGCTCTGGAAGGAAATAAAGCTGCGCCAAAAAAATTCAGCATTTGCACTCCTTAAATTCTGCTGAAGGAAATTATGTACACATGTGTGTTTACTCACTGTTACAAGTTGCTAAATGTCCCTCTGTCAGAACACACATAAACACTAGTAAAGTTCAATCTTAAACAGATGGAATACAAGACACAGACAAATCATATTTTAAATACACTGCCTATTTTGGCTTGACTGACTGCCCAAGTGCTGGTAAGTCAGTCAGTAGCCTGTCCTTTGCAGAAAACTGCTACCATAATAAACCTTCTGGAAAACTTCTTGATCACAAGCAAGATGTCTTACATCTGACACACTCATCTGGAGATTATCCGCCACATCCTGCACTCATCTTCACTTTGGCTTTCCTCTTCCTCTCTTTCCAGGCATATGTTTAGTAGGAAGCCGGCAATCACATGAACAATCAACTTCATCAGCCCAAGTCTGCTGCTTTGACAGCATATGCCTCAATTCTTTCAGTGCTCAACAAATCATACTGTGTGATTTGGTCTCCATTTGATCTTTTAGCTTTTTTTTTTAGATTTGGTCAGGCACGCTAACAAAACCTGACTTTGTCATGGACCACTTCCATTTGGTAATCAGCCTCTTTTAAAGTTATGACTGACGATGTTCGTAGTGGTTATTTCCTCCTGGAGAATCTGCTGCAGAAACTTAATACAACTGAAGGGGTTAGAACATCTGACATTCCTGTGTTGTGTATCTACAACATCTGACATCCCTGTGTTGTGTATCTACAACATCTGACATCCCTGTGTTGTGTATCTACAACAACATCTGACATCCCTGTGTTGTGTATCTACAACATCTGATATCCCCATGTTGTGTATCTAAAACATCTGACATCCCTGTGTTGTGTATCTACAACATCTGACATCCCTGTGTTGTGTATCTACAACATATGATATCCCCATGTTGTGTATCTAAAACATCTGACATTCCTGTGTTGTGTATTTAAAACATCTGACATCCCTGTGTTGTGAATCTAAAATATCTGACATCCCTGTGTTGTGTATCTAAAACATCTGACATCCTTGTGTTGTGTATCTAAAACATCTGACATCCCTGTGTTGTGTATCTACAACATCTGATATCCCTGTGTTGTGTATCTACAACATCTGACATCCCTATGTTGTGTATCTACAACATCTGACATCTCCGTGTTGTGTATCTACAACATCTGACATCCCTGTGTTGTGTATCTACAACATCTGACATCCCTGTGTTGTGCATCTACAACATCTGACATCCCTGTGTTGTGTATCTACAACATCTGACATCCCTGTGTTGTGCATCTACAACATCTGATATCCCCGTGTTGTGTATCTACAACATCTGACATCCCTGTGTTGTGTATCTACAACATCTGACATCCCTGTGTTGTGTATCTACAGCATCTGACATCCCCGTGTTGTGTATCTACAACATCTGACATCCCTGTGTTGTGTATCTACAACATCTGACATCCCTGTGTTGTGTATCTACAACATCTGACATCCCTGTGTATCCCCGTGTTGTGTATCTACAACATCTGACATCCCTGTGTTGTGTATCTACAACATCTGACATCCCCGTGTTGTGTATCTACAACATCTGACATTCCTGTGTTGTGTATCTAAAACATCTGACATCCCTGTGTTGTGTATCTACAACATCTGACATCCCTGTGTTGTGTATCTAAAACATCTGACATCCCTGTGTTGTGTATCTACAACATCTGACATCCCTGTGTTGTGTATCTACAACATCTGACATCCCTGTGTTGTGTAACTACAACATCTGACATCCCTGTGTATCCCCGTGTTGTATATCTACAACATCTGACATCCCTGTGTATCCCTGTGTTGTGTACTAAACAAACACTGATGTTCCACAGACAAAGTCTTCTACCTTAAACAGCTCTGACACTTGATTCTGGGCTTCGATGTAAGACCTGTAGTCTGCCAGAAGTGCAAATCTGAAACACAAATCATTCTCCTGTATCTTCCCGGAGACAAGACTGTGATGAAAGATGCGACTTTCTACACCAGTAACTGCCCACTTCATAACAGTAAAACAAGTGCACAGAGCACTATTCAATCAAGACCGTCTCCATCTGACAAGCTATGCTGCTGATGTCACCAAACAGGACTAATGAGTTTGGTGACATCAGCAGCATGGCCCTTCAGATGGAGATGGTCTTGATTCCATACAGTATTTTGACCAACACTGTGTTACCAGTGCCAAAATGGACATTATCAACAACAAACAAACAAACAAAAACTGAAACAACAGAAATGAAATTTCTTTGATGTTCTTAACCCTACCAGACCGCTGGCCCGGTTTACCAGGAATTTCTTAACCTGTCGCTATACAGCTGGCCCTAATTTTCGGCTTTTTGCGTAGTACAGGAAAAAGATGCATCACAGACTAAAAATAACTACCCAATCGTTATCAATCCTCTTTGTTAGACATTGCAAATGTCTGCCCGCATGTGTTTGGATTATATTTGTGTTGTTTTATGTGGAAAAATTCTGAAAATTCACAATGAAACGAGCGGCTGATTATAGGCTTTTCACAGTCCAACAGGTGATCAATACTTTGGTTTATTCAGACTCTGCAGGGTGATAATTTCATAAAGAATAAGTTCTTGAAGTGACACTGTCAGTGAGAGGAGGAAAATCTTGAAAATTATAAATCTTGAAATAAATTGATAGTAGGAGAAGGGGGTGTGTCCATCCAAACGGCAACATCTGGTGTTCACTTTGTGAAACAAAGTTAATCCTGATGAATGAATTCGCACACAAAGGTGGAATCTTGGCGCTAGATAAAAGGTAAGTCTATTTTCTACAATGTGTCCAAGTTTTATCATATTCTAGCCACTCGTTTGCATGTAACTAATATTTTTGTATATCATGTTGGTTTTTTCGCGTTAACGCCCAGGAGCTCAGGTTATAGGGACAGTTAGGTTCAGGGCCTCAGGTCTGGTAGGGTTAACGCCCAGGAGCTCAGGTTATAGGGACAGTTAGGTTCAGGGCCTCAGGTCTGGTAGGGTTAAGTTTAATTAGAAGAGACAGGACAAGAAATGACAATATCAGGACAGAAGTTGGGATGGAACCACACCAAGAGACACCAGATCAAGTGGTTCGGACATGTGTCAAGACTTCCACTAGTGCAACACAGAGAGGCCATCACATAGACATAACAGAAACAGAGCCAGAGGCCAACCACTCAAGGCATAGATAGATGGCATATTCCAGGCCGTAAGTACCAGCATCTACATAGCACATGCCAAGGCTTTCATCCAATGTCTTTTCAAAAACTGACGCTGAAAGCCAGAAAAGGACTGGAGAAGAAAAAGAAGAAGAAAACAAGTACTCAGATACACAATACATCATGCTGTAATACTGGCTATCATTCTTGAATGGCCATATTAACCAGAGTCAGTGATTATGTCTTTCCTCTTCCTTCCATTTCCAGTTATGCTATTGGGACACACTGTTTTGATATCCTACCGACCAATCAATTAGCCCTCTTCTTAATTAAAACATTCTGATCTGGACCTTGACCCTTTCACGCTGACAGTGCTGCTCTTAGTTACCCCAGTGTTAGCTGTCCATGTGTACTGTTGTTTACTTCTTGCTCACCCACCTCCTAGCAAATTTCTATCAGATTTCCAAGCTGTCTAATGATTCCAAGGAATGCAACCTATGTCCCCTACATATGGACTGATCTATAGTCTCAGGAAGATGTTCTCATTGCTTGTCTAATGATTCCATGACTCCAAGGAATGCGACCTCTGTCCCCTACATATGGACTTATCTGTATAGTCTCAGGAAGATGTTCTCATTGCTTGTCTGATGATTCCATGATCCCAAGAGATGTAACCTTGTCCTCCTATATAGGCACTTGTCTGTATAGTCTCCGTGTGATGCTCTGATTGCTTGTTCATCACACTTCTGCCCAATACTTCAGTGTTTTCATCATTTGTTACAGCAAATAAGAGCAACCCAGATGTTTTGAAAGAGGTGAGAGCTCAAAGACAACTCAACTGATCACAGACATGAGAAAGAGGCAGTCATCATATTTTTGGTCATGTTATGATAAGAAGGTAGTTGGAATATGTTGTGACCACTGGAAAGATCAGTGGAAAGACAGTGTGGAAAGATTCTTGACAGCCTTTAGTCATGACAATGAGGGGTGTCAACACAGGAACTGATGCATGCAGTTGCAGATCATAGATTATGGATAGATTGTCCACGCCAGTCAGCTAGGAACGTGATGAGGATAATGAAGATGGCCTTGAAATTCAGTGGAACGTCCTGGTTGTCCACTTCTGGACTTTGTTCCAAGACCTGAATATTGTGTGCCATCTACTTTACAGATCTGGCTTATGTTTGCAGAGTGTTGGTTGCTTGCCTCTCAGACAGATACACTTCAACTATAAGGAAATATTAACCCTATCTACGCTTTCCTGGCTCCCTGCTGGAAACCTGTGTTGCCGGATTACCACTGGAGATGTAGACAGGTTTTTACCTGTAGGATCCCTGGTACACCACCATGTGTGGTACAGCACCTGTACCTCATATATGAACATCTATCCGCAATGGATTAACTCATGGCTGTCAAATTTGACAATTATACATCATATTTGAACATCTATCTGCCATGGATTAACACCTGGCTGTCAAATGTTGACACCCATACAGCATATATGAATATCTATCTGCCATGGATTAACTCCTGGCTGTCAAATGTTGACATCTACCTATACATCATATCTGAACATCTATCTGCCATGGATTAACTCCTGGCTGTCAAATGTTGACACCTGTACATCATACAAGTAAGACATACCTGTCATGATTCAGGAGGATGTTATAGAGTTCACTGAAGAGTCCCGGGGTGTCAGGCGAGTAGTAGCCACTGTTTAACTGGTCCAGGGCCTGCTTGAGTTCTGGGTCCTTGTTATAATAGTCATTGGGGTTGTACCTGCAACCAGGAAACAGCAATTATCATCTAAGTGTCTGCTCATATTGTAACACCATCAGTCAAGTATCTTCATAGTACCTACTGATTGACACCTCATGTATCTTAACATCAGAGCTCACAGAAGCCAGCTTTAGGCCTCAGAAATGAAATATTTAAGAAAAGGTGGTCCAAGTGACAAGAAGGGACAAAGTCCACAATCAGACAATATGCCAGGATCTTGAAACCCAGGCCCTATGAACTCAAGTGGATCAGTCACAGTTACGATGGTTTGGACATGTATGCAGAAGGGGGGAGATCCGTATACTAGGGAGGCTAAGAACCAGAGCACCTGGACGACCCAGGGTCCGCTGGGAAGACAACATCCGACAGTCCCTGATGGACAGAGGACTGGAATAGAACAAAGCCAAAAATAAAATTGCTGATAGAGAAGTCGGGCGATCTCTCTGGCAAAACTCTACACCCCAAGGTAGAAGAGGACTGACTAAGTGATCATGACATGCATGCTGTCTGTGTGGAAGGAGATGCTTGTCTACCAGCCTGAAAGGCTTGGGTTCAAATTCACATTAGTGCAGATTTTTTAATGACATGGGAGCTCAGTTCAAACAGCCTACAATGGGTACCAGGAAATTTCCTGGGAAGTAAAGGTGGAGACCACATCACTTATCAAGTGAGCATTGGTCTTTACAGATATGCTCAAGTCGATGCACTAATGGCAGGAGCAGAGATCTTCACTTTACCCCAAAAGAACAAACTTTATTTTTAAAAAGTCAACAACTGGGCACACATGCCTATCTTTCTTATGGTCCTTTCAAACACTATTCTTTAGCACAGCAATTGTATTTTATCTATTCAGCATGTTATGTTCATATAACAATATACATAATATGAATATCAGTAAAAACATAAAACTGTGGATAGTGAATTCATACATACAAGCTAATAGAGTGCACACATACATAAACACAACTTTACCTGTATGAGTGTATGTTGCTTTTTCTTCATTTGTCCAAGTCACATAATTGTGTTGTGTCTGTTTACAGTAAAGCTGTGATATTTGCAATTTTTTGTCGACACATGTGACTTCACTGAGCATTTGTTGATTGGGTTAACGTCCCACGTAAGTTTTTTTAAACTTGACGAGCCTTTTTGTGAGTGTTTTTTTGTTTCTCCCTATCTTCTGGGGCATTCAACCGTATGTAAACTGGTAGCCCTCAGGGGAAGGCAAAGACAGATCATGGGCATTACCTGCCATCTAAGGAGGCTTCCAATAACGCAGAACTGGTACATGACGCTCTGGTCCTGGGCTCAGCCAAGGAATCGTCACATCCTGCACATGTCACTTTAAACTGACATCCATATGTTGAGCTTCCAGTTCTAATAGGCTGTGCCTTCCAGAGGTCAGCAGGGAGCAGCCAGTAGTCCAGGATTTTGATGACCACATAAATAAAAACATTCTTCTCTAGCACAACTTTAATGTTTGTTTTATCTGGCCACTATGCGCAACAGTATGGTAAAAGCTGGCATCGGCCATGGGTTTCCCTGATAGGTCCTGACACTCGGATGAGTGGGGCCATGGCAGCGGACATTTGAACCTTTCGCCAACTTTTGACGGTCAGGCATTTAAGACATAGGTTGTGTGTCTGACAGACATTTGAACCTAATCAGCTGACAGACAGTGGCAAACTGTCGTCGTGCCCCTCAGTGCGGTGACAAGGATGTTGAGAGTTGACACAGGATGTACACACACAGGACTGTACTGCGATATACCACCCGCAGGAGATGTTGCTCATCTAAGCTGTGAGCAAATCTTTTGTTCTATGGCTGAATCTTAGCAGTTGACTTGTTCTTTCACTCGACAGACATTTTAACTGAGGGTTGTCATTTAATAGAATACTAGACTAGCGGACTTTACTCGTGTTCCAAATGAGTTTTGTTAAGAGTTTTCACCCATGCACTGAGGCTGGGCTGATGAGAGCCAGAGTATTTCTAAGGACTGCATCTCTAGAGGCCCAGACTCTGACATACCCTGCCAGTTTTGTTTAGACCCATAAGAGCCATTATCCATAGTGCATGATGGGGACCTTTGAAAGGCATTTCGCATGAGGATCTGTGAAAGCAGTGAAGAGCCTGCTGGTGCCCCAGGTGAGGTATAAAGTATCTCCTTATACACATCACAACAGACTTTACTTTCCCAAATACCTATGACCAAAATCACTACGCCACTGAGTGTGTGTTTGAATGTGTGTATGTTCTTGCACATACATATTTCTCTTATTGGCAGGGGCTCATTAGCTGTAAACTCTGGCAAAAAGTCCTGGGTGTTTGTCCACTTCTGGACTTGAGTCTTGTTCCACAACTTGATTTTGGAAGCACATCCGTTTTACAGATCTGGCTATACTTTTATGCAGACTGTTGGTTACTCACGGTCAGGCAGATATGCTCTAACTTCAGAGGGAAACTCCCCAATTAGTCGCCATGTAGGAATTAGAGAGAGATAAAGCTGTTAACCCTCTCACCCAAGGAACACCTTTAAAAAAAAAATTAAATTTTTCAAACGGATCATACCCTGTTGGAATTCCAGGATAATATCCTTTTTTTTACATAGGTCACTAATAAGTTCACTGAATTTTTTTTAATCTATATTTAAAAAAAATATTTTTTACAGTAAAAAAAGACACATAACAGGAGTGTAATGACCCTGCTTTGCATGGTCCTCACGATTACATAGTGGCAAGCAGAAAGTCCGTGCAACAAGGGACAGCACGAGATACTTGTGCCTAGTCGAGGAAGCGAGGGAAAGCCCGAGCTAGACTCGTGGTCAGTCGATCATGAGAAGTCAGCGTAGACGGTTGTAGTACTTGAAGATGTCGTCTTTATGTTGGGCAAATGGTTAATGTTCAAATGTGTCGCGAGTGAAATAAATGGACAAGAATAAACGGACAGAATGTACAATGAAGCTGAGTGGCGTTAGTGTGTGTTGTCAACCCTAGACGTTAAAGCTGGTGTACGTCAAGGTTCATGTCAAGCCTACGTACGTTTCGGTTCATTCCAAGTGTAGCATCGACTCATTCCAAGCAGACCACGCTTCATTTCAAGTAGACCAAGATTTATTACAAATGGTGACTGTTCAGCTCTGTTATTAGCTGTCAAGTTCAGTTGGTCCAACCAGCTGTGTTCTCGGTGATGTTCCGGTTATCTTATCGATGTATCTTTCATTGTTGTCGCTGAAGATACTTGCGAGACAGTGTTCTTACTTTTTACCAACCTTTTAGATGCCATTCTGATAAACGCACAATCGATGCAAAAAATGTCACCGTAGTAAGAAAACTGATCGTAACTGTAAATAAAATTAGTTCATAGTCCGCTAGTTTCCGCGAAACAATAATGGTCACAAACCTGATTTAATTCATAAACTAGATTTGAAGTTTTCATGATGTGTAACTTTGGTAAACCTGAAACTTCTTGAATCCACAAACCTTGGTAATACGATGTGTGTGTGGCAGGCAGGGCGTAGATGACACACCGATTTTCATTGGTCGGCAGCTGACCTGTCGGCGCTTGCTGTGTTTATTATAGGCTTTGCTCGGGTGAAGCCTTTGTACCGTACACTGTTTTCCGCATGTTTGTCTTACCTTGGAAGAAACAAACATGTTTTCCTAATGATTGTGGTCCGTGTGGTTCTCAAATTTTCTTCGGACGGGCCTCCATTTGTAATAAATCTTGGTCTATGAAAATATATCCAACATGCATCTTTTTTTCTGTGGTAGATTCCTTGGGGTTGGGTAATTACCCTGTAAAAGGTGTTATAGAGGCTTTTGGGAAACTAGAAGCACTATGATAAATATATCTCACCACTATCATATCGGCTAAGAGTCCTTGGGGTTTAACACCCTGTAAAAGGTGATGTAGAAATATTGGTTCAATCCAATTTTCTATGTAGTAAATATCTCAAAGCTGATCATCATCATCACCACTATCATCATTTCACTTTAAACCCGATAGATTAGATATAGTGACTAGACAATACTACAGATGCAATATGTGTAAAGATGGTTTAAACTCTTCACCAGCTCAGTACTAGGAAAAGCATGCAGTAAATATTAAAAGCAGTTTTAAAGGGCAGTAATTAAGGATAATCAGAAACCATAATTCCTAGCAGTAATACATTTAAATTGATTTATTATTCCTGTAGTAAATATCTCAAAGTTGACCATTATCATCACCATCATCACAATGATCATTTCACTTGAACCTGATAGAATAGATATAGTGACGAAGCTATACTACAGTTGCAATACGTGCAAAGATAAATATACCCTTCACCAGTTTAGTACTAGAAAAAGCATACAGTAGAAAATTAAAATAAGGGCAGTAATTTAGGCTAATTAGGAACACTAATCCTGAATAGCGAAGTTAGATTTTAGTGCTATTAATTCATTCAAAAGTTGAATGGAAAATGATACTTGATGTTCCATAAAGTATCATTTTGTTAAAAGGCGGGAGGATGTAATGACCCTGCTTTGCATGGTCCTCACGATTACATAGTGGCAAGCAGAAAGTCCGTGCAACAAGGGACAGCACGAGATACTTGTGCCTAGTCGAGGAAGCGAGGGAAAGCCCGAGCTAGACTCGTGGTCAGTCGATCATGAGAAGTCAGCGTAGACGGTTGTAGTACTTGAAGATGTCGTCTTTATGTTGGGCAAATGGTTAATGTTCAAATGTGTCGCGAGTGAAATAAATGGACAAGAATAAACGGACAGAATGTACAATGAAGCTGAGTGGCGTTAGTGTGTGTTGTCAACCCTAGACGTTAAAGCTGGTGTACGTCAAGGTTCATGTCAAGCCTACGTACGTTTCGGTTCATTCCAAGTGTAGCATCGACTCATTCCAAGCAGACCACGCTTCATTTCAAGTAGACCAAGATTTATTACAAGGAGTAATCAGTAATCATGAACAAGGTGAAGCACTAATTATTAATGTTGCAAACCCATGACCTTTATCACTGACACTTACGGGAAAATATGACTTGCCTTGAAAAAATGCTGTTTGGTTCACAGGTAATGTCCCTAAATTCTACTTTTAGTTAATGTGTTCAAAAACTGATCTCCTAAATGTGGGCAAAAGTGGCAAATAATGTATCAATGACCAGACCTGGGTCTCTCTACTGCAGGCAGACAGCATGTTTGATAAATTAATGCGTATCTATTTTTGGCCAATACTACCCTCTGCAGGAAAAAATATAACATCTTAAATGACAGATTCTTCACAGAAAAAAAAAATTATACTTCTCACAGGAAACATTACATCTCATATTATAGCTCGTCCTTCAAGAGAAAGAAATATAATCTTATATAATGTACCCTTTACAGAAGCGAATTCAACAGCCACATGAAATGCCTGCAGAAGACAAGATCACATACAATATACAACCCACCCTTTACAGAAGCGAATTCAACAGCCACATGAAATGCCTGCAGAAGACAAGATCACATACAATATACAACCCACCCTTTACAGAAGTCAATGCAACAGCCACAGCAAATCTCTGTAGAAGACAAGATCACATACAATATACAACCCACCCTTTACAGAAGTCAATGCAACAGCCACAGCAAATCTCTGTAGAAGACAAGATCACATACAATATACAACCCACCCTTTGCGGAAGAGCTCGTCCACTTCATCGACATTCATGCCAAATATGAAGATGTTGTCTCGCCCCATCTCCTCAGCCATCTCTACATTGGCCCCATCCAGCGTGCCAATAGTCAGTGCTCCGTTCAACTACACAGAACCAAGATCACACAGAAACTAGCATCAGAAGATAGTTTTACACAGCATGATCACAGACTTGTTTATGTAGCATGCCAGGTGTAACGAGGAAAGATCGACTTAGCAACGATGATATCAGGAGGAGAGTCGGCACAGAGCCAATACTGAACTTTATCAGCAGACAATAGATCAAAAAGTTTAGCTGTGTAACATGACTGGTAACAGATAGGGCATCATAGAGAGCTATCTAATACAGATACAAACATGACTGGTAACAGATAGGGCATCATAGAGAGCTATCTAATACAGATACAAACATGACTGGTGAACAGATAGGGCATCATAGAGAGCTATCTAATACAGATACAAACATGACTGGTAACAGATAGGGCATCATAGAGAGCTATCTAATACAGATACAAACATGACTGGTAACAGACAGGGCACCATAGAGAGCTATCTAATACAGATACAAACATGACTGGTAACAGACAGGGCATCATAGAGAGCTATCTAATACAGATACAAACATGACTGGTAACAGATAGGGCATCATAGAGAGCTATCTAATACAGATACAAACATGACTGGTAACAGATAGGGCATCATAGAGAGCTATCTAATACAGATACAAACATGACTGGTAACAGATAGGGCATCATAGAGAGCTATCTAATACAGATACAAACATGACTGGTGAACAGATAGGGCATCATAGAGAGCTATCTAATACAGATACAAACATGACTGGTAACAGATAGGGCATCATAGAGAGCTATCTAATACAGATACAAACATGACTGGTAACAGACAGGGCACCATAGAGAGCTATCTAATACAGATACAAACATGACTGGTAACAGACAGGGCATCATAGAGAGCTATCTAATACAGATACAAACATGACTGGTAACAGACAGGGCATCATAGAGAGCTATCTAATACAGATACAAACATGACTGGTAACAGATAGGGCATCATAGAGAGCTATCTAATACAGATACAAACATGACTGGTAACAGACAGGGCATCATAGAGAGCTATCTAATACAGATACAAACATGACTGGTAACAGACAGGGCATCATAGAGAGCTATCTAATACAGATACAAACATGACTGGTAACAGATAGGGCATCATAGAGAGCTATCTAATACAGATACAAACATGACTGGTAACAGATAGGGCATCATAGAGAGCTATCTAATACAGATACAAACATGACTGGTAACAGATAGGGCATCATAGAGAGCTATCTAATACAGATACAAACATGACTGGTAACAGATAGGGCATCATAGAGAGCTATCTAATACAGATACAAACATGACTGGTAACAGACTGGGCATCATAGAGAGCTATCTAATACAGATACAAACATGACTGGTAACAGACAGGGCACCATAGAGAGCTATCTAATACAGATACAAACATGACTGGTAACAGGACATAGGGCATCATAGAGAGCTATCTAATACAGATACAGAACAAACATGACTGGTAACAGACTGGGCACCATAGAGAGCTATCTATTACAGATACAAACATGACTGGTAACAGATAGGGCATCATAGAGAGCTATCTAATACAGATACAAACATGACTGGTAACAGACTAGGCATCATGGAGAGCTATCTAATACAGATACAAACATGACTGGTAACAGATAGGGCATCATAGAGAGCTATCTAATACAGATACAAACATGACTGGTAACAGACAGGGCATCATAGAGAGCTATCTAATACAGATACAAACATGACTGGTAACAGACAGGGCATCATAGAGAGCTATCTAATACAGATACAAACATGACTGGTAACAGACAGGGCATCATAGAGAGCTATCTAATACAGATACAAACATGACTGGTAACAGACAGGGCATCATAGAGAGCTATCTAATACAGATACAAACATGACTGGTAACAGATAGGGCATCATAGAGAGCTATCTAATACAGATACAAACATGACTGGTAACAGACAGGCCACCATAGAGAGCTATCTAATACAGATACAAACATGACTGGTAACAGACAGGGCACCATAGAGAGCTATCTAATACAGATACAAACATGACTGGTAACAGACTGGGCATCATAGAGAGCTATCTAATACAGATACAAACATGACTGGGCACAGATCTAATAGGGCATCATAGAGAGCTATCTAATACAGATACAAACATGACTGGTAACAGATAGGGGCATCATAGAGAGCTATCTAATACAGATACAAACATGACTGGTACAGACAGGGCATCATAGAGAGCTATCTAATACAGATACAAACATGACTGGTATCAGATAGGGCTCATAGAGAGCTATCTAATACAGATACAAACATGACTGGTAACAGATAGGGCATCATAGAGAGCTATCTAATACAGAT
Organism: Candidula unifasciata; assembly: GCA_905116865.2. Classification (NCBI taxonomy): domain Eukaryota; kingdom Metazoa; phylum Mollusca; class Gastropoda; order Stylommatophora; family Geomitridae; genus Candidula; species Candidula unifasciata. The sequence goes on from CAJHNH020008532.1 coordinate 662,051, forward strand.
ACAAACATGACTGGTAACAGATAGGGCATCATAGAGAGCTATCTAATACAGATACAAACATGACTGGTAACAGATAGGGCATCATAGAGAGCTATCTAATACAGATACAAACATGACTGGTAACAGATAGGGCATCATAGAGAGCTATCTAATACAGATACAAACATGACTGGTAACAGATAGGGCATCATAGAGAGCTATCTAATACAGATACAAACATGACTGGTAACAGATAGGGCATCATAGAGAGCTATCTAATACAGATACAAACATGACTGGTAACAGATAGGGCATCATCAGAGAGCTATCTAATACAGATACAAACATGACTGGTAACAGATGCATCATAGAGAGCTATCTAATACAGATACAACATGACTGGTAACAGACTAGGGCATCATAGAGAGCTATCTAATACAGATACATGAAACATGACTGGTAACAGATAGGGCATCATAGAGAGCTATCTAATACAGATACAAACATGACTGGTAACAGATAGGGCATCATAGAGAGCTATCTAATACAGATACAAACATGACTGGTAACAGATAGGGCATCATAGAGAGCTATCTAATACAGATACAAACATGACTGGTAACAGATAGGGCATCATAGAGAGCTATCTAATACAGATACAAACATGACGGTAACAGATAGGGCATCATAGAGAGCTATCTAATACAGATACAAACATGACTGGTAACAGATAGGCATCATAGAGAGCTATCTAATACAGATACAAACATGACTGGTAACAGATAGGGCATCATAGAGAGCTATCTAATACAGATACAAACATGACTGGTAACAGATAGGGCATCATAGAGAGCTATCTAATACAGATACAAACATGACTGGTAACAGATAGGGCATCATAGAGAGCTATCTAATACAGATACAAAACATGACTGGTAACAGATCAATACAGGGCATCATAGAGAGCTATCTAATACAGATACAAACATGACTGGTAACAGATAGGGCACCATAGAGAGCTATCTAATACAGATACAAACATGACTGGTAACAGATAGATAGGCATCATAGAGAGCTATCTAATACAGATACAAACATGACTGGTAACAGACAGGGCACCATAGAGAGCTATCTAATACAGATACAAACATGACTGGTAACAGACAGGGCATCATAGAGAGCTATCTAATACAGATACAAACATGACTGGTAACAGATAGGGCATCATAGAGAGCTATCTAATACAGATACAAACATGACTGGTAACAGATAGGGCATCATAGAGAGCTATCTAATACAGATACAAACATGACTGGTAACAGATAGGGCATCATAGAGAGCTATCTAATACAGATACAAACATGACTGGTAACAGATAGGGCATCATAGAGAGCTATCTAATACAGATACAAACATGACTGGTAACAGATAGGGCATCATAGAGAGCTATCTAATACAGATACAAACATGACTGGTAACAGACTAGGCATCATAGAGAGCTATCTAATACAGATACAAACATGACTGGTAACAGATAGGGCATCATAGAGAGCTATCTAATACAGATACAAACATGACTGGTAACAGACATAGGGCATACAGATACAAACAGAGAGCAGGCACCATCTAATACAGATACAAACATGACTGGTAACAGATAGCATCACTAGACGGCACCATAGAGAGCTATCTAGCTATCTAATACAGATACAAACATGACTGGTAACAGACATAGAGGGATACATCATAGAGAGCTATCTAATACAGATACAAACATGACTGGTAACAGACAGGGCATCATAGAGAGCTATCTAATACAGATACAAACATGACTGGTAACAGATAGGGCATCATAGAGAGCTATCTAATACAGATACAAACATGACTGGTAACAGATAGGGCATCATAGAGAGCTATCTAATACAGATACAAACATGACTGGTAACAGATAGGGCATCATAGAGAGCTATCTAATACAGATACAAACATGACTGGTAACAGATAGGGCATCATAGAGAGCTATCTAATACAGATACAAACATGGGACTGGTAACAGACTAGGGCATCATAGAGAGCTATCTAATACAGATACAAAACATGACTGGTAACAGATAGGGCATCATAGAGAGCTATCTAATACAGATACAAACATGACTGGTAACAGATAGGGCATCATAGAGAGCTATCTAATACAGATACAAACAGATGACTGGATACAAACATGACTGGTAACAACAGACTAGGCATCATAGAGAGCTATCTAATACAGATACAAACATGACTGGTAAACAGATAGGGCATCATAGAGAGCTATCTAATACAGATACATCAACATGACTGGTAACAGATAGGGGCATCATAGAGAGCTATCTAATACAGATACAAACATGACTGGTAACAGATAGGGCATCATAGAGAGCTATCTAATACAGATACAAACAGACTGGTAACAGATAGGGCATCATAGAGAGCTATCTATACAGATACAAACAGACTGGTAACAGATAGGGCATCACAGAGAGCTATCTAATACAGATACAAACATGACTGGTAACAGACAGGGCACCATAGAGAGCTATCTAATACAGATACAAACATGACTGGTAACAGACTGGGCATCATAGAGAGCTATCTAATACAGATACAAACATGACTGGTAACAGACAGGGCATCATAGAGAGCTATCTAATACAGATACAAACATGACTGGTAACAGACTGGGCACCATAGAGAGCTATCTAATACAGATACAAACATGACTGGTAACAGATAGGGCATCATAGAGAGCTATCTAATACAGATACAAACATGACTGGTAACAGATAGGGCATCATAGAGAGCTATCTAATACAGATACAAACATGACTGGTAACAGAGAGGCCATCATAGAGAGCTATCTAATACAGATACAAACATGACTGGTAACAGATAGGGCATCATAGAGAGCTATCTAATACAGATACAAACATGACTGGTAACAGACTGGGCACCATAGAGAGCTATCTAATACAGATACAAACATGACTGGTAACAGACTGGGCATCATAGAGAGCTATCCAATACAGATACAAACATGACTGGTAACAGACAGGGCATCATAGAGAGCTATCTAATACAAATACAGCAGTAACAGAGCCAGATGTAGAAGAAGATAGACTGCTGAAATATCGGAGACACTGAAAAGTTTTATATGTGAAGTGAACAGAAGGATCCGTTCCAGAGATTTCTTTCTGCCGTGACACTGGGAGACATTCCAGGAGAAGAGGAAAAAAGATCATAGATAAGAGAACAAAGATTCCACATAAACAAGACATCAGTAGTAAGTTTTATAAATCATCATGACATACTACCACATATACAAAACATAAAAACAGAACTACAATGTAGCTCAACAAATTCTCTTGTCAAACAAGGACACAGTTGTAAATACTCTCACTGGTAATCTGGTAATTTTAATTTCAGCTTCATAGCAAACGGGTCACCCCATCTTTGCTCCGCTCCTGTGCCAACGAAAAACACACAGAATGTTTATCACAGCCCCTTGTGGAAAGACTGACAAACTGCTCTCTCAGCAAATCTAGCATACACTCGCATTAAAAGCATATGGTAGCCATCCGAAGTGCTAACACAAACAGTCCGACATTAGAAATGCAGTTCATCATTGATGGTAGCAGAAGTCATTAAAAGATCAGCAGTTGCACACGCGATCAATTTTAATCAAATAATGGCCCCACCAATATTGCGACAACAGGCATCGCGCCATTTTCTGAATCTACAAATCACACCACCACGTTGGTCAGTCAAAAAACATTCCAAATGAAATCCGCAGCTCACAGTGTCACGCCATGCACTCAACTCAGAGGCTGGGCAACAAAACTATATACTTCCAGTCTACAAATGGAGCAAAAAAGCAACGGCCACAGTCTGGCAGAAGCAAAAAATGTTTGCCTCGGCTCAAAACAGTGGCAGTGCCTAGTGTTCATTTGGACCTGAAGCATTATGTGAGGGTTAATAAACTGTCACCCCAGCAGTACCCTACTATTAGCTGGGAAAGGGATTTAGGACATTACATCCACCAGCAAGCCTCGCCCCAACAACGACCTGACTGCCTTCGTTAACGACTGTTCACCCAACAGTCATGCAGTTCTTTGGCACGAAGGAGACACCTTGAACTTGGGTTTCGGACTGCCGACTCCCTACACGAAGATATATGTGTGCTACTGGTGTCCCGTAGCCAAAATACTATCCCACTGTATTACTAAAATTCAGCACGCATTCTCAAACACACACACACACACATACATACACTCATTACCTGCCACCCGCTTGCTTGCTGGTGCAGCACACATGACTACATGTCAGAGACCCCGGTTAGGATCCTCATAAATGCTGTGTGTCCTAATCCTAACTGAACAATCCCAGGCGAAGCGCTAGCTGTGTGATCTGAAATTCTCAGACTCAGAGACAGCCCTGCCTAAGTCGCACAAGTGGTAAATATGGCCAGTAATGGCAGTGGGTGTGCTGATATTGTTATCTGTCAAGCAGTTGTTTAATCCAGTGTTCTTCAAGCGGTGGGCTGTGACCCATTGAAGAGCCACAGAAAAGGATGAGCTGCCAGCAATGTATGCTTAATCACGTAACAGGGTCGGGTCGGTAGTTTTTCTTGTCCACGATGGCTGTCTGTAGGATTTAATACCTCATGAATCAGAACGTAACAGAAATAAATCTCGGAAATCTGTTCAACCGCATAAAACAGTTATATTTCATCACCTGACAGTTATGTAGCCTGTCGTCAAGTTGTGGGTTGGGAATCAGGACAATAAACCTGTGTTTCGCTGATATGATTCCTGCAAGAGGAATGTAGCGTCATATGTGTCAGTTCTGTTTCTGTGTTCTATTAGCTGTCAGGTGGGCCAGGAAACAAATTCCCTGGTTCTGATGGGCCGTGAATGCAACAAAGTTGAGAAACACTGGTTTCACCTGTCCAAATACATATACACGTGTCCTCTTGTCTAGTATCATCCATACATGAAATACAAATTTGGATAGTTTCTGCTTACTGGGTTTGGTAAGGGAAGCCCATGAACATATATGTATACATATATGCTACATATCACATGTTTTATACTCTTTATCTTCTAAATAAAGAATCACAGTTCTCTAACCTTTACCATTCACAGAAGAGAACAGACACAGATACATACACTATGTACAATATCCAGCACACATACAGCATACAGCCAGTCCGGCAATTCGATAATCAGACTGATTTTATTAAGACCAAAACACTGATCCTGAGAAACTTGTCTCATTAACTAAACTGTCTCAAGAGCACTTTTCCAGAGTCTGAAACAGAATTCATATTCATCCTTGACACCATGCTGCATACGTAGTCAGGCAACTCTCACTAGCTAAACAAAATTGTTACTTGTCATATGCTGACCGGACGGCATTAGCATTCTGCCAGGTCATAGATTAGTAGTCCCTGTTTGGATGATATACTCTTCTATATGGATGGCTTTTTGTGTGCGTTTTAGCTTAATAAAATCACTCTGTTATTTTGTAATGTTGAGTAGTCACAAATAAATTACCATAAATTTCATGTTTCCGGTGCCGGAAGCTTCGGTGCCAGCTAGAGAGATCTGCTGACTCAGATCTGCAGCAGGTATAATCTTCTCCGCCAGGGTCACGCGGTAGTTCTCCAGGAAGATCACCTTGAGACGGTCGCCAACTATGGGGTCACTGTTGACGATGGCCCCCACGTTGTTGATGAGTTTGATGATCAGTTTAGCAAGGTGGTAACCTGGGGCAGCCTGCAAGCATAATATACCATGACTTTTACATCAGCATTAGAGGCATGCTCTTCTACAACATCTGAGAGAGACAGAGCACAGATGGGTATACCCCAAGTTCTGTGATAAAATTCTGACAATGCCAAAAATAATTTGTTACCAATAGGGGTGTAAAGTATTAGGCTTGTTCATACCTGACTCCATAGTATAATGAGAGGGGTTGACCAGTTCCTAGATTTTCCTTGTCCATTCCTTTAAAATTCTGAAAACTAACTGATAGCATAGTTACTGAAGCGGTAAAAGAGGAACTAAAGAGGAAGAAGAAGAGAAGAACTGATAATACAAATGTGACACAACTGAGTGAACTCAGTCATTCTGGTTCAGCAAATGCAAACATTGCCTGTGTGGCTTTCAGGAACTCATTGTGAGAGGGTGCTGCAGTCCTCTAACAAGCATCATGTAAAAGCCAAGTAATTAGGACAGTCTCCTTTAAAGTCAGAATGCATCTGCCCAAAAGGCAAGGAACCAACAGTCTGCATACTCATAAGTGATCGGGGAAGCCATCGCACACCTACAAAGTGTCTACAGGGTATGTTTATTAATGTCAGTCCTCATACACACTGGGTTCCCTCAGATGATGAACCAAGGCTGCCCACTCTCCTTGGCACAAGCTGATGGTGATTATTACTGGGGTAAAGGAAGGTCAGCCTAAACAGGAGCCCCGCAATAAGCCAGGCACACGTAACAAGTTAACAACCACAATATATCTGGCACAGGTGACATGCTCTATTGTAATCTCTAACACTGTCTAAGAAGCACTGTAATACAATACACCACTACAAATATGTAACTTGTATCAAGACAGTGTATCCACTCCCGTTTAGTTGCTTTTCTAACACTTGACTTGACTGTTAGCTACATTACTGTCAACATAACTCTAGGGGTCTGAAGAAGATACAAGCCCCTCTACTCTACCAGTATGTTTTGTTATCACAATCAAAAACTCTTCAGGAACATACAAGCCCCTCTACTCTATCAGTATGTTAAATGATATATTTTCACAATCAAAAGCTATCAGTAGCTACATCAATATCATCACAGGAACATACAAGCCCCTCTACTCTATCAGTATGTTATATGATATATTATCACAATCAAAAACTATCAGTAGCTTCATCAATATCAGTTACAGGAACATACCAGTATGTCCTCCCCCCCCCCCCCCCCCCACCTCAAAAACTCTAGAGACACACAAAAAGAGAGCTAAGTGGAGCTGAGGGTTACCTTGCCTCCAATCATGACGGTTCTGGGCACGTACTGAGCCTGGGGATTTCTCTTAATCCTGTTGTAGACTGTGATGATGTGCAGCACATTCATCAGCTGCCTCTTGTACTCGTGAATCCTCTTGACCTGCATGTCAAACATGGAGTTTGGGTTGACCTTGACGTTGTAATTGGTCTGCAGGTAGTTTGCCAGCCTCATCTTGTTCTCCTGCAACAAGTATCAGACATGACCAAACACACAGCAATCATTTCCTGCAACAAGTATCAGACATGACCAAACACACAACATTCATTTCCTGCAACAAGTATCAGACATGACCAAACACACAGCAATCATTTCCTGCAACAAGTATCAGACATGACCAAACACACAGTAATCAACTCCTGCAACAAGTATCAGACATGACCAAACACACAGTAATCATCTCCTGCAACAAATATCAGACATGACCAAACACACAGTAATCATCTCCTGCAACAAGCATCTTCTTCTTCTTTTGTCAAAATCTGCTTGTGCCGCTAGGCGTCGCAGTCTATCAGATGATCGGCAACCGAGCCAGGGCGCGCTCAGTCCCTTCATATGCCGTGATGGTATGAAGTCTCAAGTTGTCCGTGACTCCTTCAATCCATGTTCTTCTTGGTCTTCCCCTGCCTCTTGGTGTTTTGATTTTCATGTTGTATGCTCTTGATGCTGGCATCGTTGGTTCCATTCTCATTAGGTGACCAAACCATTTCATTCTTTGCTTCTCAATAAATTTAACGATGGGTATGGTTCCAATAGTTCTTGTAATCACATAGTTTCTCACTCGATCTCTTCTGGTTTTATTCGCAGCCATTCTCAAACATCTCATTCACAGGTGGTTAGTCTTCTCTCGTGTCTTTTGTTAATGTCCAAGTCTGACATTGATAACCTAATGTCGGTATAAAGATTGTATTTATAATTTGTCTTTTTATCTCAGCTAGGACAGCAGGGTGTTTTAAAATTGGGGCAAGCTGGTATGTGACATTGTTGGCTTGTTGGATTCTTGCTTCGATCTCTCTGTCTATTTTACCATTGAATGTAAAGATACTTCCCAAGTATTTAAATTCTTGCACTTGTTTTAGGCTGTGATCTAGAATCTTTATGTTGATGGTCTGTTGCTCTCTACTTATGCTCATGACTTCTGTCTTTTCAGAATTGATCTTCATATGATGCTTGAGGCAACTGTCGTGTAGTAGGTTTATGTGGTCTTGCAGCTGTTTACAAGCATCAGACATGGACAAACATACAGCAATCATCTGCTGCAAAACGTATTAGACATGGACAAACATACAGCAATCATCTCCTGCTGGTTAGAGAAAACAAATTAACATAAATTTTGACTATAAATTTGACTACCAAAAGACATGTACAGTAAAACCTCATTTATACCAACTCACTTAACATAAACACCTAATACTGGGCATTATCCTCTGCCTCAGAAGAGGGCACAACCCATCACGTAACCACATGTACACAAAATTCAAGATAGGCGTATCAGCCATGTGCACCTGTGGAAAGGTGCCCCAGACAGCAGAGCATGTACTCCAGGACTGCACCAAATTTGACACATTAAGGCAAACCTTTTGGCCAGAAAGAACAACAGTGGAACGTAAAACTCTATGGACCATTGAAAGAACTAACAACGACAGTGAAATTTATACAAGAGACAAAATTGCTGATATAGACAACTTATTTCAGGCGAACGAAAGAAGAAGAATAATGTGCAGGATTCAATAGTGTCAGGATTACAATAATATAATGGCTGCTATAAGTGTGTTAGCAAGAATGTAGTTCACTTCACATTGTATACTTTACTAACAAAACTCACAGGCAGAACAACAAATACATAAGACAGAAGCTTGGTACTGATATTTGCAGACCCTACCTGTTACATACCTGCTTCACCTTTATAAAGTTACGGAGAAAACCCTCGTCTTTTGAGAAAGGAGTCAGTTTCCTCAACTCAAACAGGTTGGTAATCCAAGTTTCACCAATTTTCTGAAAGTAATCAATTAATTATCAGCAATATTAACATGCTGCTGCCAATACTATTAATGATATAATTTACTGAGAGACAGTTCCTGAGTTAGGATCTGTGACTAACACGGTTTCATAATCCTGACGTAGGTACACTATAAACTTAGACATGGCTTAAGCTGCCCGCAGGGCAACCTGGAAACATGCCCTTGTCTCATTAACTGAGTGAGGGTCAACAGTGATCTCTGCTTCGATGAAGCCAGCAAGGATTGAAACCTCAGCTACAGCAACTGTTCAAGATGACGGTAGAGTCCAGTACTGATAACCTGCACACCTCACTGGGAAGTCTCATGAATGAGATCAGTGCATGTGCTGCTTGCCTGCTGGAATGACATTTAGTCAACCGTACATGATACTTTCATCAGCTTATACAAGAGGGAGAAACTCCACGCAACAGTTATCAAACACTTAATGAACACCTCACCAACACACAAAACGTTCACGCACACAACCAATCTAGCCACTCACCAACCACCCAATCCCTCACTCAAACAACCTACCAACCCAACAAAGAATCCCTCTAGCAGCTAATCTACCCACTCACAAACTAACCAGTCGCTCACTCAAACAACCTACAATCGACCCATCAAAGATTCACTCAAGCAACCAATCTACCCACTCACAAACTAACCAGTCGCTCACACAAACAACCTGCAATCAAACCATCAAAGATTCACTCAAGCAACCAATCTACCCACTCACAAACTAACCAGTCGCTCACACAAACAACCTACAATCAAACCATCAAAGATTCACTCAAGCAACCAATCTACCCACTCACAAACTAACCAGTCGCTCACTCAAACAACCTACAATCGACCCATCAAAGATTCACTCAAGCAACCAATCTACCCACTAACAAAAAAAAAACAGCCAGTCACTCAGCCAAAAAAGCTGATCTAAGATTACCTCAGCAATAATGTCCGACAAGCCTGGGTTACATAATAACAACCACCGTCGGGGAGTAATTCCATTAGTTTTATTTTGAAACTTGGACGGAAACATTTCATAGAAGTCCTTAAAACTAGGAATACACACATCAAATGTTGCTCATGCAATACAGGAGTAAAAAACACACACAAGCATATTATAGACTGTGAAAATAAAGTTTTTTCATTCATTCTTGAACTAGTGTATACAAGGAGCCACAGCAGCACACTGGCTAGATACTCAACTGCTGGTCCAAAGGTGCTGGGTTTCGAATGTGCATCAAGTCATATTTTTCGGGTCAAAAGCAGTCTTGGTTCCTAGGTCGACCCAACCTAAATGAATACCAGGTAATGTCATGGGAAGTAAAGGGGGCCAGCACTTTAACTCTTTAAGGCCCAAGCAACGGTGTGAGCATTGACTGAGAAGTTCCATTTTGCCCAAACAATGCTGTCACTGTCATCGTCATCCTGTACATTTTGCTTTGCACACGGCTCCATACTTGTTTCTGATGTTCAGAACTATGATTAACTTCAGGAAAAGTCAGAAATCCTTTTAGCTACATTCCCTTTCCTAAGCCACACGTGCATAGATTGATCGGATTCATAGCTAAATTTTTTTCAACAGTGCATTTTCTAAGTTCATTTTCAAATGCCATGAATACCAATGTTTCTAACCACAAGTACAGGTCTGAAATTGTTTCAGTCAGATGTTTTTAATTCGGATAATGATAATGAAAATTTAGATTTTTCGGAAAATGATTCGACAGTGAATTTTCACCAGCAAAGCTGAAGCATCAGCTGTTGGGAATCTAGCGATTCTGATGGGTTTACACAGACAATGTCCCACTGCTACCGTATTTATGGTTTAAAAAAAGGGAAAGTGCTCCAAACAAAGAAACAGTACTATACTATGGCTAAGCTACATTGAAATCATTGCAGCTACAGTCTGTATATAACTGTACAAAGTAAATAGTAAATAGTGTGTGTATAATGGCTAATTTTTCTGCCATTTGTTCCCTGAAATTGTTCTCAGCACTCTGTGAGAACTAAGAGCCCCTGAGTGCTAAACTAACTGAGAAACTTATAACTTTGGAATTTGTTAGGAAATTAAACAAACTTCAAAGTTTTGTTCTCAAATTTGGATATTTACTACTCTTGTGGCTGCAAAATCATGGTAAGTGAAGAATTTGTTTGTAAAATGTTGTTGTTGTGAAATTAACACCTGCTGAATTCTTTTTTTCCCACTAACTATAACATAATTAAACATACACTTATCAGATTCAAAATGCACATTCATTTCTCTTTAAAAAAATGTATACTTTTACAGGGATTAGAAGAATATTACATTCTCTATTGCCTTACTTGTGCACCCACCCCCTCTGCCATTTTTGTAAAGGAAAATTAATTTGGGCCACGTCTGTCAAAATTCATGGACCTGAAAGAGTTGAAGCTGTTACATTTTGTATTTACTAGTACAATGAAACTCACTGAGAGTTATACTTTAAAGCTGTTACATTTGGAGTTAAAAAGTGCTGAGGTAACAACAGTCTTGTTATGAAAGAGTTAATGGGTAATATCAAGAAAATGAAAAAGGGAAAAGCTTGGCTTGAAGACTGGGGATGTCAAGGCAGACAAAATCTCACTTCAACTGAGGAAAGAATATCACGTTTGGAGAAACTGGTAAACGCATGCTACACTGTTTGATATACAACAGTGTCAGAAATTGTAAACCAAGTTACGTTATTTAATTATAATTTTTATCATATGCTAATGAAAGTTAGAAACTACTCAGAATGAAATGAAAGTTTATTGCATTTGAAAACACAAATCTAAAGAAACTGATGAATATTAAATGGAATGAATACAGAAAAGCTGAAGAAATCAGAGAAATATATCAAGAGCAGAAGAAGAGGAAAGAATCACTAAACAATTCCAATTCCTTATAAGAAAATTTCAAAAACTCAACTACGTTCAACCTGCTGCTAGCTAGCCGAAGATGTCAACAGTCTCTGGTTATATTCATGGTTTTGTTTATTTGCCCCACTTTCATGGCGAAAATTCTGGTATTTGCGCTGTCTCTGGGCTTAATGCTTCTTTCCTCCATGTCAGACAGCTCCTTCCCTATCCTGTTGTCAACTTGTTCTTTTTGCCCTTTCATTTCTGATGTTTCTTCTTGGTTTCAGCTCCTTCTGATTTAGCCAGGTGTATTTCCTAGGAGAGCGAGCTTTTAAACATAACATCCTTTGGACTACCATTTTATAGTTTTAAAATTTTGAGTATTTTACTTTGCCAAAAAGTAATGAAAACAGTTTTTGGATTTGGATAGATCCGAAATGTAAAAACATTCCATGTGTGAACATAGTGGTCTTATTGTAGTCTTCCTGCAATAAGAACGGGTTAATCATGTCATGGAGATGCATGTGAAATGTTCCGTGAAGCCTCACAATGATTCTATCACAAGCACCGAGGAGGGAAACATTTAGAAAATGAGGATGTTCAAGAGAGACCGTAACACTAACATTGCTGAGAGGCCAAAGGTCGCAGGACCGGATTCCATCCGTGATATCAGAAAGATTGCACAGAACAGACAAAGAATGGTGAACACACACAACGGCATAAAAAGATAATAGTGTTGAATGTCAGACATGTGTAGGTCAAAGAATGGTGAGCACACACAACGGCATAAAAAGATAATGGTGTTGAATGTCAGACATGTGTAGGTCAAAGATTAACTTGGCTCACGTGCTTTTCTTGAGGATGTCTGAGTGAATAGCAGCCACTCCATTCACCGCCTTACTGCCAACGATGCACACGTTGGCCATGTTGATTTTCTTCTCTTGGCTTTCCTCAACCAGCGACATGCGAGCAAGTTTGCTACCATCTCCTGGCCAGCGTCTGCCCACTTCCTTTTGGAAACAAATACCTTAACTTAGGGGTAACGCAACAACAATTACAGGTGAATGCATGCTGGGATAGATCAGACTACATCAGTTTTATTTGTCTGCAGAATATATACCACTCTTAGTATTCCTGAATGGGTGGATTTTACAGCTAAGATATTTGTGGTATGTGTTCCTATACTGATGGTGCTAGCTGAAACCTGATGGAAAGCCTGCATGAGAGTGAATGAAAACTGTGCAGCTGCTCTGCTCAGTAGCCACTGATTGCCTCTTTAAAGGTATGGATACTCTGTTTATGGAGACTCAGTCTGTTCTGTTCACTTGATTCCACAAGGGAGAATCACACCTGCTTTCATAAATTAGCTCATCACCCAGAGGGGTGGCAGCAGCCAATCTATCAGCCTGCTCATTGCCCAGCAGAATCCCACAGGCAGAATTTTTTTTTTTACATTTTCATTTTTTCTCTTTTGAGTCTTAGTAACCCCTTTGTCCTTAAAATACAAAATAAAATAATTTAAAAAATGACCTTTTTCTCAAATTGTGTTTACCGAAATGCCTCTTATAATTCTGTGAAATTCTGCTCTAAAAATCAGAAGAGACTAAAGAAGCAAAAGAAATTTGGATTCTTGGTTAGCGTTTATATATACCCACAGTGTTAAACCTCTAGACCACAGAGAAGACAGGCAGGCGTAAAGTCCTCTACCTATTCAAGGTTTATTTCTATGTTAAGGGAAATAATCATTAAATATGAAAAAGAGCAAAGAATACACTGATTTTCTTTCCTCTGACCATTTCAAAGTTTTTTGGTCGCTTTGCCACTGACAGCAATGTGACTAAATAATGAAATTATCTGATATCACAGTGAATCTAGTTTTTGTAAATCTATTTTTTTCACTCGAATATCAAAAAAAAAAAAATGCTGTTGAGATAAATATCATCATTCCTACCATGTCTACACACTATGCAGTTGCAGCCAGTATAAAGCTGTCATACAAGTGTACTGGGCAGTGTCAAAAACATCAGTCAACCAAAACCCGTAAAAGCTAACAAAAAATAAATGGCTTTCGCAGGGTGAGAGAGAGTTAAAGCCACTCCCCATGCAGGATACCAGTTTGTATTCCTTTGAGTCCGTTACAATTACATCTTGTCAGGAATTATTATTATTATTATTATCGTTTGTTTAATTTGGGGGTATTAGATGAGGTCATCAATCTCACACTAACCCTTCCTTTTTGTGGACGAGGGTAGATAACTTCTTCACCTTCTCCGCGTCCAACAGCTGTCAACTCCCGCAGGTTCTTCATCCACATCTGGACACTGGTTTTGTACAAAAACTGAAATGTTCCCTGCATGTTGGTTTCTTGCCATTTGGGCAGACACATTTCAACTTTGAAAGAAACAGCCCTAATTAGTTGCCTTTTTATTTTTATTTGTTTAATTTGGTGGTATTAGATGAGACAATCAATCTCACACCAACCCTTCTTAGCTGTCTCTCAGGACATGCTTGAAGAAACATCTAGGAACATAATGTTCACATTCTCGGTCAAAGCAGGTCATGATCATTGTGTTTCTCAATTTCAACCTTCGGTCGGCATCTTCTTCATATCCTCCATGTTCTCTGGCTGCAAACTCCACTGGAAAGTTCTTGTTCTTTGTCCACATCTAGACTTTTGTCTTGTTCCAAAACTTAACTTTTGCGTGCATAATGTTGGTTCCTCACCCTCAGGCAGATGCACTTAAATTTTGAAGGAAACAGCCCAAATTAATCGCCTTTCATAACTTGCTTGTTGGGGGGCAATACGCCTATTTTGTTGGGTTTTTTAATCCCCAAAATAGCGCCTGCGACCCATACGGGCAGATAGGGGTAGGCATGAAAGGTCTCTTACCTGCAGAAACCTCGCATTGATCTCGTACAAAATGGATAAATGCCTAGGAAGAACGTGGCCTAGCAGGCCCACCGGCCACCGCTCCAGAGCTTCTGGCAGCACGGTGTGGTTGGTGTAGGCACAAGTTCTAGTTGTGATATCCCAGGCCTGCACAGAAGACAATATAACAGCTGCCAGGTTACACGTTAAAATTAAGTTGACTGCTGTTTGGTTATACAAGGGTATTTGTGTATGCATGCAGGTGTGAGCGTGTGAAAAGTATATATTCCTGCATTGTCCTGTTGTGCCCTTCCTTATATGTCACACAGGGCTCACAGTTTTGCCCTCCATTCCATTGTATCCTGTGTGATATCATGGGTGGAGTCCAGTCCAGCAGCTTTGGCCTCTCTCATCAACATTAGTTTTAGTGTTTCTCTTGGACACCTCGCTTCTTCAATTCCTTTATTTCTCATTTTAGTGCCTGTCTGGTGATTATCTGCTCATTTTTTTCTCAGGATGTGTCACAGAGAGAGAGAGAGAGAGAGAGAGAGAGAGAGAGAGAGAGAGAGAGAGAGGAAGGGAGGGAGGGGGAGAGGGGAGAGACAGAGACAGAGAGAGAGAGAGAGAGACAATGAACGCACACACTTTATTTTCAAAGGGTCACAAATTGGGCACTTAGGTCTGTCTTACATTCGGCATTTAAGAGAGAGCGTACGTGCGTGTTAAAGTCATTACACTCGAGAGGACTGACTTCAATTACTGGCTTTTAACCTATATGTCCTGGCCTCTACCCATAAAATGGCCAACTGTCTGCCAAGAATGTTGCACAAAGCACAAACTCCATAGCTCCTGTATCGATCCCCAGAGATCTTTGTATAAAATAAACATGCACTTGTAAAATGAATGACATCTTCGTGAAATGAACTCAGGATGTTCAGAATTGTTGACAAATGGCTTGACAGCTTTGCTACAGAGGCACAATAGAGAACTTCAGACTCTGTTTGGTCACATGCTAAAGCTTGAAGAAACACGTCAGTGTGTATGTTTATACTGCCAAAGAAGACTAACAGACTAACAAAGAACTAGTGTTATCAGCAGCTACAGGCTGAGGGAAATACTAAAGAGAAGACTCAAATGATGTATTTACTGAATGGCTGTATAAGAGCGAGGAAACACAATCTATCCATTCTCTTACTCTCTATCTCTCTCTCATGCACGCCCAGCCATCTCACACGCACACAAGTTTTGCCACTCACAACCTAAGCATTCACTGAATGATATGTGCCTCACCTTGTCCCACGGGACATCTTCGATGTCAATCAGAAGACGCATCAGTTCAGGAATGGCAAGTGAAGGGTGTGTGTCATTTAACTGGATTGCTACCTGCCAAACAAACATTGCCTCAAATTATATTTCTTATCTACTATTATCCTGTCTGAGGCATTCAAAGAAAAGCCAACAAACACAATGAAAGATAAATGACACATCAAAAATCCCTTGGGGACGGCTAATGTTATCTCTTTCCATTTTTCAGGTCCACATTGACATTGAGCTGCTGCAGTCAGCTGACAATGAGAGACCTGAAATTTGTAGAGAAAACATCACAAACTTGTGTGTTAATCTAGGAGAAAACATCACAAACTTGTGTGTTAATCTAGGAGAAAACATCACAAACTTGTGTGTTAATCTAGACTATCCATACGAGCTGTTTTGAATCACCTGGTTTTCCCCATGTGGGTTAGGGGCTCCCTTTTCTTTGTGGAGGCAGGAGTGGGATAACAGATCCACTGCCCTCCCAACAAGCATGCCGTACAAGACAACTAATTAGGGATGTTTCCTTCAAAGTGAGCAGCGCCTGGCTGAATGGTTAGAACACTGGGCTCTCAAGCAGGAGACCCAGGTTCGAATCCTCGGTGAGGCTGGGTATTTTTTTCTGTCTGGGGCAAGATCAAATCTTCGCCTGCACAGTTGTGGCGACAGCACTAGCCATGCAGCTGTAACTCCTCAGACTCAAAGACCCCCCTGCCTACACCGCAAATGTGGTATGATAAAGGCAGTAATTGGCAGTTTTCTTTCAAAGTCAGAGTGCATTGCATGAAGTCAAGAAAACAACAGTCTGCATACAAATAAGCCAGATCTGTAAAACAGATGTGCACATAAAAATCAAGTTCTGGAACAAGACCAACATCCAGAAGTGGATGAACAACCAGAACTTTCCACTGGAGTTTACAGCCTGTGAACACAATGAAAGAGAAGAAGAATCAGCTGGCGACATCCTAATATTCTTCATCAGAGACATGTATGCTGCTCCAGTATCAATTCTGAACACACTGCTGGTTTATGGACTTGGAGAGGGGAAGGAGAGCTCTGTAACATCAAATCAATGAAGATGGAATTTGGTACTACCCCTTCTGTGTTCATATTGAATATTGTTGAACTTGACAGCAATAACAGGAAGATTTGGACAAGGATAAGTCTGAATATTGTTGAACTGGAGATCAATAACAGGAAGATATGGACAAGGATAAGTGTGAATATTGTTGAACTGGAGATCAATAACAGGAAGATTTGGACAAGGATAAGTCTGAATATTGTTGAACTGGAGATCAATAACAGGAAGATATGGACAAGGATAAGTGTGAATATTGTTGAACTGGAGAGCAATAACAGGAAGATTTGGACAAGGATAAGTGTGAATATTGTTGAACTGGAGATCAATAACAGGAAGATAGGGACAAGGATAAGTGTGAATATTGTTGAACTGGAGAGCAATAACAGAAGATATAGACAAGGATAAGTGTGAATATTGTTGAACTGGAGAGCAATAACAGGAAGATATAGACAAGGATAAATCTGAACATTGTTGAACTGGAGAGCAATAACAGGAAGATATGGACAAGGATAAATCTGAATATTGTTGAACTGGAGAGCAATAACAGGAAGATTTAGACAAGGATAAATCTGAATATTGTTGAACTGGACAGCAATAACAGGAAGATATGAACAAGGATAAATCTGAATATTGTTGAACTGGAGAGCAATAACAGGAAGATATAGACAAGGATAAATCTTAATATTGTTGAACTGGAGAGCAATAACAGGAAGATATAGACAAGGATAAATCTGAATATTGTTGAACTGGAGAGCAATAGCAGGAAGATAAGGACAAGGATTTTTTTTTAAATATCCAGAAACCGTGAGTTCTTAACCCTTTGGCTTCGTACTATGGATATCGCAGCCCTTCGGCCTTGATTCCGTGATAAATAATGTAAATCTGGGAGAAATGTGGCTTTTCTGCCTACCGTCGGGCGTGAACCTGGACCACAAGGAGTTCGTCACCCGGTCGTTGCGAAGTCAGGTTTAGCCAACTTCGCAGCAACGCTAGCGAGCCGAGCATGGACAAGGATAAGTCTGAATATAGTTGAACTGGACAGCAATCATGGGAAGATATGGACTAGTCTGAATATTGCTGAAATGAAGAGCAATAATAGGAAGGTATGGAAAATTATACAAAATAAGCAGAGGAAAGAAGAAGATGCAAGGGTGAATTCCTTCATCCCCAGAAGGTTTTGTAGATGTCAGCTAATGCTCACAAGGAAAACACCACTTTTACATTGGCTAATTACAGTCTCAGTGGCCAATGCAGAAGCCAGATTTCTCTGGTATGCTCTGATCGAATATAATGAGCACACAAAAATATACAATTTGATGGTTGGGATTCCAGACGAAGAACCAATGTCACACTAAAAGACTTAAAACAATAGAAACTGAAAGACCAAAGAAAAAAAAAAAGAGAGAAAGAAAAATATGAAGACAAGAATAGACTAAGGAAAGGGGTAGAAACAGGAGATAAGCTGGAAAAGAATTATAAATTGGAAAAAAAAAGAAGGTTCCTGAAAAACAAGTGATGAAAACAAAATTTAAAAAAGGCAGAAAGACAGGGGGAAGAAGAAAGTAAAAGATTCCCAACATCAACCTTGTCTGGGAAATTATCAAATGAAGGTCTGCCTGCAGTTCCCTGTGCCTGTCCAAATGTGCTGGACTTGAACCGGCGAACAATGTCCTGTAGTGTGGCAGCAACCAAAAAGTACTCTTGCTTCAGACGAAGCTCCTTTCCTTCAAACATCTGCAACAGAGACATCAAAACTTGTGTTCATCATAATCTTCATCTCTCCTGTTAAACGTCTGAGTGTTGACACTTTTCACCCCCTCTATGCATCAGGTATATGGTGTTATTCTAAAGCCATCCGCCACTCAATTGGTGAGATGGTCAACATGACCCATTTTAGGCTAGGTCATTTTGCCAGCCTAAAGCCAATTTACAAATCCATCCCAAAGTGTATATAAATCCCACGACCTTGAGGCCAGCAGAAAGTGTCTCACCACTGTGCTACTGCAGTTCCCAGTTGTGATTACTTAAGCAATTTAACAAAATTAGAAAAGCACTGCATTTCTTTTTTTAAACCACCAAACAACAACTAAGCCTAATCACTGAAACATTCACATGCTTTCTCTGTGAACAACTCTACTCCAAATACAACAGGATGTGTCTAAATGTTCTATTCACCGCCGGACTTCTGAAAACAATAGATAAATGAAGACTCTAATGGCTCGGTCACATTCTAAAGCAAGAAGAAACATGTCTGGGGAGAGAAAGCAGATAGAAGGAAGGAGGAAAGAAGGGGGAGGGAGGAAGGGAAGCACAAGAGGGAGTAGAAAAGACAAGACACACACATATACAGTGCTCAGTTCAACACAACACACTTACATTGTCATTTGGGTACAGGACTCTGGAGATGTTTTCTGCATAGTTCCGTTCACAGACGGCATTGATGTATTCTCCATTGTTGACTGCAAATAATATTGCCAATACAACAACCAGATTACAATGTACAACTTTATCTGTCAACTGTCAACAACAAAACTGTCATGACTGTCTGCACTAACCACAGTTGTGGTGTAGGTAGTGAGGTTTCTGAGTCTGAGGATTAAGGGTCGTGTGGCTAGTGCTGTCACCACAGACTGCGCAGGGTAGGATTTTTGTGTGTGTGTGTGCTCAGGAAAGAAAAGCCTATAACTGTATCAAAGAATCAATCCTTCGTCTCCCGGCCTCTCATAAACATGGTTTGGTTTACAGGGAGGGAGAACAGGCGTGGACACTGGGGAGCGGGGAGGGGCAGCTTTGACCAAATGGTTGCACATATGTGGTGTGTTTTACTATAATTATTATTGTTTCTTAGTCATTTATACCCCTATCCATTTTCTTTATATTTATTTGTTAATTAGATAATGCCACTAAGACGTCCATGATTTATGTCAACCAAGTAAGGCATATGTGAGGTATGTATCGTATATGTAATGCATGTAAGGCATATGTAATGCATGTAAGGCATATGTAAGGCATGTAAGGCATATGTGGAATGAACCTTGATGTATGCCTTGGCTTACAACATATCTATTTTCGCCATGGTTCACTTTATGATTACTACAACATAACTTGCACTACTCGAACGTCTAGGGTTGATAACACAAACACTGCTCGGCTTTCTTATACATACTATCAGTTTATTCAGTTACATTTATTCCACATGTTTCAACAATTATTCAGACTTCTATCGCTCGCGAAATATTATAATACTGGTCACACGCACGACATAGGGACTACATCTTCTGCTAACACAACCCTCTTCTATGACTTCTGATGATCAACTGACGAGTCTAGCTCGGGCCTGCCCACGTCTACTCAACTGGCACCAAGACTCTCGTGCGGTTGTTTGTTTCACGGATTTTCTATTTTGCTCTCTGTGTGCGTGGAGACCATGCAAAGCATGTAAGGCATATGTATGGCATGTAAGGCATGTAATGTATGTGTAAGGCATGTAATGTATGTACTGCAGCATTCCAACATACATTTTTATTTTATTTTAAACACTAAACATTAAATTATTCTTTTGGCAAGTGCAGAGCCTAGCAATGAAGTGAGTGTATCGGTTATGTCCCATCAATCTACAGTAGCAGTAAACAGTGACAGACTAAAGACATCAGCTAGTGGGAGCCTTGCAGGACCAGAGTCACAGGCTGTTGACAGTGACAGACTAAAGACGGAAGCTGTTGGGAGCCTTGCAGGACCAGAGTCACAGGCTGTTGACAGTGACAGACTAAAGACATCAAACAAACATCCCTGACTTACAGAAGTGCAGATGGAAGCTGTTGGGAGCCTTGCAGGACCAAAGTCGCAGGCTATTGACAGTGTTGTTGTTGTAGCCAGGGATGGGGTTGTCGTAGGGCATAGCAAACAGAACCTGTTCCATCCAAGCAATAATACCAGCGTGAATGGTCTATCCAATAAAATGCAATTCTGACTACTAAAACTGCTACCTGGGAGCCACCGTTGATGACAGACTAAAGCTAGAGCTCCTGCAACCAGAGACGGTCACAGTGGTTCGGAAGCTGATGGAGCCTGAGGACCAGAGTTACAATGACCTTGGCTCGACGGGTCTGTTGGGAGCCGTCGCAGGCTGTTGACAGTCACTAAGCTGTCTGGGGAAACGTCCTGGCCACAGTGACAGACTAAAGACGGAAGCTGTTGGGAGCCTTGCAGGACCAGAGTCGCAGGCTGTTGACAGTGACAGACTAAAGACATCAAACAAACTCCCTGACTTACGCAGATGGAAGCTGTTGGGGCCTTGCAGGACCAGAGTCGCAGGCTATTGAAGTGTTTGTTGTTGTAGCCAGGGATGGGGTTGTCGTAGGGCATAGCAAACAGAACCTGTTCCATCGAAGCAATAATACCAGCGTGAATGGTTTATCCAATAAAATGCAATTCTGACTACTAAAACTGCTACCTGGGAGCCACCGTGATGTAGCAGCTAGACTCCTGCAAATTAGACGGTCACTGGTTCGGGTCCTGATGGAGCCTGATTTTTTTAATGACCTTGGCTCGCAGGTCAAACCAGCCTTAAATGGGTACCACATAAAGTCTATGCTGACCACATATAGTGCCCCAATTAGTCTGAAGGCGTAGTGAAAGGGTAAAAGGGTCCTTTTAACTGCTACCCATGAAGAATGTGCAGTGTTTAACAAATACAAATCTAACCTAATTTCAAGACGTTACCTGCTATATGTTACATCCTCTAGCTCTCACTGTAAAAAAAAAAAAAAGCAAACAAAAGACCCTTTTCCCCCACCTTTCACTGTACTGTACCATATTTTTCCAACCCCTATTTTGTTTAACCCAAAAGTAATAAATAAATATTTTAATCCCATTGCGTATATAAGATAACCCTTAATTCTTAACTTCACAAATTTGGGAAAAGCATACTGTTTTATATAAGGAAAATACAGTAAATGTTTTTTTTTTTTTTTTTTTTGCTACATGTTGAGTATTCAGGCATCGGTTAAAACTGGCTATCTGTAGCATCCACAAAATTTTGAAAAATGTATTTTTTAGGTGTCACATCCTAAGACGGAATAATTAATCAGATCAGCTACTTTAATCACTATCAGCAAATTATTATTCTGCTTTCATCCTTAATAAGGCGACTGGCATGTTATATTCTGGTCTACAGATGGGCTGTGATATATGTGCCTTTTAGCCAAACACATTACATTTCAGCAAATACTTAATCAATCCCTTGTTACTGTTTTTACTGCATGCATTTTAAAGGGCGGTTGGTTTGTTACCTCCCCCCCCCCCCTCCCCGGCCACCCTTAAAAAAAAAACTCAATTCATAAATGGGGACAGAACCCACACAGGTAACTTACTGTACAAGATGCTCTAAACATAGTAAGTTATTTAATCACTATCAACAAATAAGATGTAAAACCGAAAAAGAATGTTACCTGAGTGTCAACCCACTTGTCTTTATTATTTATTTTTTCCACACGTCCGTAGAAATTTATTGGCAGGCAATATTCTGGCCGTGACTTCTCCCAAGGATTTCCGAATCTCAACCACTCATCTGGTTCTTCAACCTTGAAAGTGTCACATGATACATTCACAAAAGTCATCAGTGCTTTATTATCCTAAATATAACAGTTATGAAGAATTTCTTAATTTTACCTTCATAAACAGGAGTGGGCTTCAACTGAAACCTTACAAGCGTGACAGAAATTTCAACAACTTTGTCACTGTCTTGTAACCTGTCAATATTTTTGTTAAGAATGTCAGGAGTCTGAAGCATGGGATATCACAGTATTTTATTCAGTTAGATAAATTCTTAAATACAAATGTATTCTCTATTAAAAGACATGTATCAATAATGTTCCCAAAGAACCCACCTTTATCTGTGAAAAGTATTTACAAGAGACCTGTACATTTTAATTTATAAGCATAAGTTTTTCTCATCATTATATTAATATCTAATCCATATCCAGGATTTATTATGTTTACCGTGCAGTCAGAAATTATTCTAGGACAGGCCTAGCAAGCCATTAGAAATAATGGTGATTAGACATTTCTAATGTCGGACTGTTTGTGTTAGCACTTCTGATGACTACCGTATGTTTTTAACGCGTGTGAATGCTAGTGCATATGCAGAGACAGCAGTCTGTCAATCTTTCCACAAGGGACTGTGATGAACATTCTGTGTGTTTTCCGTTGGCACAGGAGTGGAGCAACTATGGGGTGACCCGTTTGCTATGAAGTTGAAACTAAGATTATCAAGATTACCAAGCCATTGGAGGATTTAACTCTTCAACTGCACATGCTCAAGACAGGATGAGGAGGAAGAGTAGTAACCATTGGGGCACTCAATCTAGCCCTACAAGAAACAGTCACCAATGAAGAGCTAACAACAATGATAGCCCTGGTCCCCTTAAAGGATTTTATACAACATCAAAGAATCAAATGGTTTGGTCATCTGGTTACAATGGATCAAAATCAACCTGCAGCTAGAGCGCACTTCATGAGAACAGCAGTCAAGAAGACGACCAAGCAAGAGATGGGTCCTGTTCTTATTCTCTTCCACCACTTACTTCATCGAGGTGTTGGGGGGAGATGTAAGGATTGTCTGTTTGTTTGGTCCAATGCATTGTACAAGTTGGTGTTCATTTCTGTTAGATTGCCCCTGAAGATGTCACTCCATATCTTGTGTGGTCTTCCCCTTGAAAGTGACAATGGGAAAACGTGATGGAAAAAGAGCACAGAGAAGATATAAAAAGCTTAATGGCTTAACCACATGGATGGGGCAGGACAAGAGGACTGACCTGATCCATGATTCCGGCGATCATATGAGATGGTGAACCATATCCACCCACACTTATTACCATGACATATGATGATGATGCAATGAACATGACTAACCTGTGGTACTAATACTCACCTGCCACCCATTCTCGATCCTCTGAGTAAATATGCCATAGTCATAACGTATGCCGTAGCCATAAGCAGCCAATCCAAGGGTGGCCATAGAGTCGAGGAAACAGGCAGCCAGGCGGCCTAATCCACCATTCCCCAGACCTGCATCCAGCTCCATTTCCTCCAGCTCTTCAATATCCAACCCAAGCTAGAAATTGGCAAAGCAAAATAACAGAGCAACATAAGCAATTATTTCCAGAGCAACATAAGCAATCATTTCCAGAGCAACATAAGCAATTATTTACAGAGCAACATAAGCCAGTGATTACACTGTCAGACAAAACAACATATTAAAATCATTTCTCTTTTTGTGTTCACAAGCTGAAGAGCAGTTGGCATTTAGGGTCATGGCTCACAGCTAGGCAGTGATATTTGTGCCTTTCAGCTTAGCAGATCCAATTTTAGCAAAATTATAATTAGTCATCTCAAACTGCAAGCTTAATTGGGAAAGGGAAGGGGGGGGGGGGTCTATTCTATGTTTTTTCTTTCTCTAAACAAAAAAAAAGGGGGGGGGGGAGACTGGAACTACCTGATTGAGAAACAGGTCATATAGTAATAAGAACAGAAGAACCTGCAAAACTAATCATGTATAGCACCAACTGTAGAAGATTATGTTTCAGTATAAGGGATTTCAAACAACATTAAAGAATCAACTGTACATTGGGTACACACGGACCTTCCATCAATGTCTGATGCTCATTTGTCCTTGCCTTTAACTGACTGACATACACAGATTTAACAGCCTTGCACAACAGCCTTACACAACAACTTGCACAACAGCCTTACACAATAACCTTACACAACAGCCTTGCAAAACAGCCATGCACAACAGCCTTACACAACAACCTTATTCAACAGCCTTACACAACAACCTTATACAACAACCTTACACAACAGCCTTACACAACAGCCTTACACAACTACCTTACACAACAACCTTATACAACAGCCTTACACAACAACCTCACACAACCTACACAACAACCTTACACAACAACCTCACACAACAGCCTTACACAACAGCCTTACACAACAACCTCACACAACAGCCTTACACAACAACCTCACACAACAGCCTTACACAACAACCTCACACAACAGCCTTATACAACAACCTTACACAACAGCCTTACACAACCACCTTACACAACCACCTTACACAGCAACCTCACACAGCAACCTTACACAACAGCCTTACACAACAACCTCACACAACAACTTTACACAACAGCCTTACACAACAACCTCACACAACAGCCTTACACAACAACCTCACACAACAACCTTACACAACAACCTACACAACAACCTCACACAACAGCCTTACACAACAACCTCACACAACAACCTTACACAACAGCCTTACACAACAACCTCACACAACAGCCTTACACAACCACCTTACACAGCCACCTCACACAGCAACCTCACACAACAGCCTGACACAACAAGCTTGCACTAAAACAGGCTCACATTAGCCAGCACAAAATGCCTGGCACTAAGACAAAAGTACAACTACCCACAATGCTCTGCAGCAAGACAGACGCAGCACAGGAAACAAACAAGTTCTTCCACTAGTTTGACAGTCAACAGACAAGGCAAGATCAATCACATGGAATCCTCAACTCTTTCAGCACAGGAAACAAACAAGTTCTTCCACTAGTTTGACAGTCAACAGACAAGGCAAGATCAATCACATGGAATCCTCAACTCTTTCAGCACAGGAAACAAACAAGTTCTTCCACTAGTTTGACAGTCAACAGACAAGGCAAGATCAATCACATGGAATCCTCAACTCTTTCAGCACAGGAAACAAACAAGTTCTTCCACTAGTTTGACAGTCAACAGACAAGGCAAGATCAATCACATGGAATCCTCAACTCTTTCAGCACAGGAAACAAACAAGTTCTTCCACTAGTTTGACAGTCAACACACAAGGCAAGATCAATCACATGGAATCCTCAACTCTTTCAGCACAGGAAACAAACAAGTTCTTCCACTAGTTTGACAGTCAACAGACAAGGCAAGATCAATCACATGGAATCCTCAACTCTTTCAGCACAGGAAACAAACAAGTTCTTCCACTAGTTTGACAGTCAACAGACAAGGCAAGATCAATCACATGGAATCCTCAACTCTTTCAGCACAGGAAACAAACAAGTTCTTCCACTAGTTTGACAGTCAACAGACAAGGCAAGATCAATCACATGGAATCCTCAACTCTTTCAGCACAGGAAACAAACAAGTTCTTCCACTAGTTTGACAGTCAACAGACAAGGCAAGATCAATCACATGGAATCCTCAACTCTTTCAGCACAGGAAACAAACAAGTTCTTCCACTAGTTTGACAGTCAACAGACAAGGCAAGATCAATCACATGGAATCCTCAACTCTTTCAGCACAGGAAACAAACAAGTTCTTCCACTAGTTTGACAGTAACAACACACAAGGCAAGATCAATCACATGGAATCCTCAACTCTTTCAGCACAGGAAACAAACAAGTTCTTCCACTAGTTTGACAGTCAACACACAAGGCAAGATCAATCACATGGAATCCTCAACTCTTTCAGCACAGGAAACAAACAAGTTCTTCCACTAGTTTGACAGTCAACACACAAGGCAAGATCAATCACATGGAATCCTCAACTCTTTCAGCACAGGAAAACAAACAAGTTCTTCCACTAGTTTGACAGTCAACACACAAGGCAAGATCAATCACATGGAATCCTCAACTCTTTCAGCACAGGAAACAAACAAGTTCTTCCACTAGTTTGACAGTCAACACACAAGGCAAGATCAATCACATGGAATCCTCAACTCTTTCAGCACAGGAAACAAACAAGTTCTTCCACTAGTTTGACAGTCAACACACAAGGCAAGATCAATCACATGGAATCCTCAACTCTTTCAGCACAGGAAACAAACAAGTTCTTCCACTAGTTTGACAGTCAACACACAAGGCAAGATCAATCACATGGAATCCTCAACTCTTTCAGCACAGGAAACAAACAAGTTCTTCCACTAGTTTGACAGTCAACACACAAGGCAAGATCAATCACATGGAATCCTCAACTCTTTCAGCACAGGAAACAAACAAGTTCTTCCACTAGTTTGACAGTCAACACACAAGGCAAGATCAATCACATGGAATCCTCAACTCTTTCAGCACAGGAAACAAACAAGTTCTTCCACTAGTTTGACAGTCAACACACAAGGCAAGATCAATCACATGGAATCCTCAACTCTTTCAGCACAGGAAACAAACAAGTTCTTCCACTAGTTTGACAGTCAACACACAAGGCAAGATCAATCACATGGAATCCTCAACTCTTTCAGCACAGGAAACAAACAAGTTCTTCCACTAGTTTGACAGTCAACACACAAGGCAAGATCAATCACATGGAATCCTCAACTCTTTCAGCACAGGAAACAAACAAGCTCTTCCACTAGTTTGACAGTCAACACACAAGGCAAGATCAATCACATGGAATCCTCAACTCTTTCAGCACAGGAAACAAACAAGTTCTTCCACTAGTTTGACAGTCAACACACAAGGCAAGATCAATCACATGGAATCCTCAACTCTTTCAGCACAGGAAACAAACAAGTTCTTCCACTAGTTTGACAGTCAACACACAAGGCAAGATCAATCACATGGAATCCTCAACTCTTTCAGCACAGGAAACAAACAAGTTCTTCCACTAGTTTGACAGTCAACACACAAGGCAAGATCAATCACATGGAATCCTCAACTCTTTCAGCACAGGAAACAAACAAGCTCTTCCACTAGTTTGACAGTCAACACACAAGGCAAGATCAATCACATGGAATCCTCAACTCTTTCAGCACAGGAAACAAACAAGTTCTTCCACTAGTTTGACAGTCAACACACAAGGCAAGATCAATCACATGGAATCCTCAACTCTTTCAGCACAGGAAACAAACAAGTTCTTCCACTAGTTTGACAGTCAACACACAAGGCAAGATCAATCACATGGAATCCTCAACTCTTTCAGCACAGGAAACAAACAAGTTCTTCCACTAGTTTGACAGTCAACACACAAGGCAAGATCAATCACATGGAATCCTCAACTCTTTCAGCACAGGAAACAAACAAGTTCTTCCACTAGTTTGACAGTCAACACACAAGGCAAGATCAATCACATGGAATCCTCAACTCTTTCAGCACAGGAAACAAACAAGTTCTTCCACTAGTTTGACAGTCAACACACAAGGCAAGATCAATCACATGGAATCCTCAACTCTTTCAGCACAGGAAACAAACAAGTTCTTCCACTAGTTTGACAGTCAACACACAAGGCAAGATCAATCACATGGAATCCTCAACTCTTTCAGCACAGGAAACAAACAAGTTCTTCCACTAGTTTGACAGTCAACACACAAGGCAAGATCAATCACATGGAATCCTCAACTCTTTCAGCACAGGAAACAAACAAGCTCTTCCACTAGTTTGACAGTCAACACACAAGGCACACATGGAATCCTCAACTCTTTCAGCACAGGAAACAAACAAGTTCTTCCACTAGTTTGACAGTCAACACACAAGGCACACATGGAATCCTCAACTCTTTCAGCACAGGAAACAAAAAAGTTCTTCCACTAGTTTGACAGTCAACACACAAGGCACACATGGAATCCTCAACTCTTTCAGCACAGGAAACAAAAAGGTTCTTCCACTAGTTTGACAGTCAACACACAAGGCACACATGGAATCCTCAACTCTTTCAGCACAGGAAACAAAAAGGTTCTTCCACTAGTTTGACAGTCAACACACAAGGCACACATGGAATCCTCAACTCTTTCAGCACAAAGCAGAAATAAATAGAACTTTTTTCTGTTCTAAGAGCTTGAAACTTTCAAGTAATGGAAGTTGGGGACTGAAGAGTTAAAATAACAGTGACATGAAACAAGGGGGAGGCAAAGTTAAAAATTGGGACTAAAAAAGTGAGTGTAATATCTTGACGCATCACATGGGTTCAGGAAAGTATATTATGTTAACAAACCTACAGTACATCTGTTTGTTTTAAAAGAGTTCAGTGTTAGACAGAAACCTGTTACACTTATGGCTTCAAATGTCCACAATCACAATTTTCAAGCAACAAACCAATTCATGAAAGTCACATAAACACACATTTACACAAACACTCAATGGGTGATGTGGTCAACGTCACATTAGCTAGCTTGACTTCCTAAGAAATTTCCTAGTTTAGCCGTTTAGCCTGGATTGACCAGGGAGCCATAGGTGAATTATAAATATCAGTTTTGATTTAAACCTAAGACCTTCAGCTTGCAGGAGAGAGGATGGCCACTGCACCAAATACCCCCCTCCCCCACTTGTTTCCCTCCCTGAAGACTGATACTTTAACACTGGCAATGAGATGTTAAGGCAAAAGCAGCCCACCTGATACATGGCTTCATCACATGAGCTTTGAATGCCCAGGTTGACCATCGTGTTGGACAATGTCCGGCCCATGTAGAACTCCAGAGACAGGTAGTACACCCTCTAGCAGCAGAAGAACAAAGCAAAACTCGGTTATCCACAATTATCCTAGGATTTACGGATTCAGATATCCTATAAAACACTTTCTGATTATTTAAATTAGTTAAGCTATTGGAGTAAATTAAGTAAAGGGTCCTTTCTCACACCTTCAGGCCTACTGGGTATATAGGGCTAGACCTATATTTTATACACCAATCAGCACAATAAACACACTGGCCGCCTTTACTCCCCAGGACTTTTACCTGGTACACATTTAGGACTAGGTTCACCTGGCAGGCTAGGTAATTTCTGAAAAAAGTCCACCACTGTCCAGTCTTGAACCCATGACATTTAGATCCACAGGCAATAGTCTAGCCGCTACACCACAGTTGGTCCCGTGCTACTAGAGTAGTAGTGGTAATTTAATTCTTTTGGTAACAGGTTTCACAGAAGATGCCAAAGTGGAGAAATGACAATGAAAAATCATTAATGTGTTAATGTCAAAGTGGCAACATACACAATGGGAATTACAAGTGAGGAAGCCAGATTTCTTTAATATCTTCTGACTACATATTGTAAGTAACTGGACACAATATTCTATGGAAGGTAATCAAGCTCAAGCAAAAGAGTCACCGACACACAAAGCGTTGCTTGCGAGCCAAAGAGTTCATCAACTATATGCTTCTCTGTTCAACCTATTTGATTTATAAATAGAACATATAGGATTTGTGTCTTTTTTTTAAATTTTATACTGGCTTATCTAATCCTCTTTTGTCATCTGATACCCAGTGTTGTGGTTTGCTGTATTTGTCTTGCGCTTCTTTGGTGGCTCAAGTGGTGGATTTGTTCATCTTTTTGCAGGCTTCAGCTACATCATTTATCCATATCTTTCTTGGTCTTCCCCTTGCCTTACTCCCAGAAGTTCTGCTGTGAAAATTATCAAATGCAGTCCGGCCTGGCTGCATTCTAACTAGATGGCTGAACCATTTCATTCTTTGTCTGTCAGTTTAATCCAGATATGGTCTTTTTAAAACTTTCTCTGTAATGCTGGCATTCACAGCCCTGTCCTTTCTTATGTTGTTAGTAGTGACCTTAAAACACATTTCTCATGTAATTATTTTGTGTTCTAGTGCTCTATTCACTGTCCATGTTTGGCACTGATAGCATAAAGTAGGGATGAAGATGATATTAAACATATGCTGTTTTGCTGGAAGGAAGACATCTGTGTCTAAAGGGGCTGGTAGGTAACAGAATTTGCCTTCTGTACTCTGGCTTCTATCTATGCATCGAGTGTGCGATCTTCCATAAATATGCTTCCTAGA
Organism: Candidula unifasciata; assembly: GCA_905116865.2. NCBI lineage: Eukaryota > Metazoa > Mollusca > Gastropoda > Stylommatophora > Geomitridae > Candidula > Candidula unifasciata. The sequence goes on from CAJHNH020008532.1 coordinate 693,039, forward strand.
TATTTAAATTCTTGTACTTGTTTGATTGTAGTACCGTTAACATAAACGTTCTCATTACGTCAGTTTTCACAGTGTTTATTCTCATATCATACTTTTTGCAGGGTTGATGTAAGCAGTAAATTTGCTTTTGTAACTTGGTGATGTAGTAGATAATGATTGTAGAAAACATATTCACTGCTTTCTTCAGTGTCTGAATTTGTCTCCTTTGTAATTCTATCCATGTAAGTAATGAATAGCAGTGGTGAAAGGACACATCCTTGTCTAACACCTGAAGAGACTGGGAACCAATCTTCATTCCTTATGCTGTTCTTACTGTGCATTGACTATCTTGATAGAGAGCCATGATGTTATCCAACAGTTAGTCATGAATACAAATCTTGGCTTGTCTAAAACTTGTTTAATGTTACAAGACTACGTGTTAGTTGTAGCAGATTATAAGACTGTAGGTGTTAAGTATAAAATATTGTCGGTGTACTTGTCAAATAACTGTTAGCTATTCTTGGTAATATTAAAAAGGATCCTGACTGCTATTATTATTTTACTTTGCAATATTTACTCTTTTAGTCCTGGACAGTTGATTGATTGTCTGAAACTTGTGTACCACAAAGTGAGTGGTCCTCAGAGCACAGTCTTAAAATCTGGCAGAGTTGAAATAATAGAACTATGGGACAGAATTCAAGTACCAGATGGGATAGAAAGGGTTAGAGTGACAGAAGATTTGGACATATTCATTTAGTTAATAATGATATAATGCATAGAGAAATTGACAAATGCATTCACTAGAACTCAGCATGTTTTTTATTGTCGTAGGGTTATGGCAGCAGGTCATGTACTCATAAGGGGTTGCTTCTGAGTTTACATTCCTAGCTATATAGTAAACAGTGTTGAATACTACCTTGTGCAGCATCCTGAAGTTTACATTCCTGGCTATATAGTAAACAGTGTTGAATACTACCTTGTGCAACATTCTGAAGTTTACATTCCTGGCTATATAGTAAACAGTGTTGAATACTACCTTGTGCAACATCCTGAAGTTTACATTCCTGGCTATATAGTAAACACTGTTGAATACTACCTTGTGCAACATCCTGAAGTTTACATTCCTGGCTATATAGTAAACAGTGTTGAATACTACCTTGTGCAACATTCTGAAGTTTACATTCCTGGCTATATAGTAAACAGTGTTGAATACTACCTTGTGCAACATCCTGAAGTTTACATTCCTGGCTATATAGTAAACAGTGTTGAATACTACCTTGTGCAACATCCTGAAGTTCACATTCCTGGCTATATAGTAAACAGTGTTGAATACTACCTTGTGCAACATTCTGAAGAAGTGTCTTCTGCTGTGACGAAATAAGCTACACTAGGTAGCAGTACTTGTAGCCTTAGTAACTAATATCTTAGAATCTCTAATTGCAGGGAATTTTAATAAGTTTATTTGTTTCCTGCCATGTTCCAGTCAGAGCTTTTTAAATTGTTTATGCATGTTTTTCCTTCCAGTATGACTCCCCACTACACATTGTCCATTCTTATGTTACTCTTGTTTTTATCTGTTAATACTTATTTAAAATCGTCTTTACTAATCTATCTAGTACAGGCACCAACTTGAAAAGTTTGGTAGTCCAATTAATCAAACTAATTCTTCTTTTTCAGCATCCCGAGCCCTTGAGATACATTGCTGCAGGCATTACCCTCCTCTCCACTCGTAGCTCTGGCTGACCTCTTTCCAGTTGGTAACACCTACAAACTTATCGAAGTAATACATGTTTAAAATATATTTAAAATAAACCAAAATTCACCTTAGGGTCGATTTCATAATAGTACTGCTGGGTTCGGATCCACCGGGAGACCAGATGGTCACGAACCGTGTAGGCTAGGGAGAAATAGTAGTCCTGTACCGTGGCCACATTACGGTCTTTGACCAGGGTGTAATGGAGGTGCCTGTTGAACGATTTCTTGATAGTAGCCACATTTTCTAAAGGCGCGATCCCTCTAATACTGATCTGTTTGTGCCTTTCGTTTTCTGTCATCTTGTCCCAGCTGGAAGTTTGGAGGAAGACTGTCCAAACTTGCGTGCGGGAGGTGTTAGGGCGATGTTTTCAGTGGAAACAGCGACAGGCGGTTCCGTGGATTTCGGCTGCAACCCATGGACGTCACCTTGGCGTTCAAGGTCGGTCATCCCTACTCTCTACTGCCAGCTGGTAGTCTCAAATCTCTCTTCTTCTTCTTCTTCTTCTTCTTCTTCTTCTTGTATTTTCAGTCTTGTTGCAGGACTTGAGTTTTGTGTGCACATCCGTTTTACATATCTGACTTATTCACATGTAGACTGGTGGTTCGCCGCCTCTCATGTAGATGCACCCTGACTTCGAAAGAAACACCCATAATTAGTATATTTTGTCGATGTGCTTGTTGAAATGGGGAGAGGCGGTGAGTCTATCGCCCCCCCCCCCCCCCCCCCCCCCCCCCCCCCTTTCCACAATGGGACCCTGGAACCCACACGAGTAGTATCCAGCAATTGAAAAGCTGAAAACTGTACATATCCTAATTATAACTCAGAAGTGCTGAGCAGAATATCTCTGATGAAATGACTGTTTTAAATAAGTGCGCTACAACCACCTGCGGGTGGTGGATTCTTTGCAGTCCGTTGCTCTCCTCGCATCTTGCTAATAGATTATCGATCGTCTTCCAGTTTCTCTGCCTCGTGCATTTCCATATCCTTGCGGTTTTAAATGTGTTAACTAAACAGTTATTACAACTGAGCAATAAGTATACAAACCTTATTGAGAATTAATAACAGAACACGTTAGGTGTTTCTAGCCACCGACTGGTTCCTGTGATGTGAATCTGAAGAGCCAATATAAAAAATCTTGCCGCTGTTGGAGAGGGGAATGACTGCTGTGTAATCAACATGAAAGCTGAGATGACGCTTCGATATCAGGTTGAGAGGAAAGTATTTTTCAGGGCTCGGATGTTAGGAAGACAAGCTGAACGTCAACTCACTAGACTCAATGATTAGGATTCAGTCTCCAGTTTGACTAACGAACCAGCAGCGGGTAACAGAGTGAGTGGAAGTAACAATCGTTAACGCCATAATCGATCAGGCAGTCTCATGGAGGATACAGCCAGTGGACTGTTGTGAAGTGAATCATCACCTATTCTTTTCTAGACCACAACATGTGAGCATGTCCGCTGAATCTGAATGTCGACCTCATCTTGGAGTGACATTTGATAAAAGGCTCACGTATAGCACATGCACAGAAAATGTAGAAGGCAAGGCTAGCAAACGATTTGAAAAACTGGCAGGTACATGTTACGGAGCAAAGGTATTAACTCATAAACGTATGTAATGGAGCGATAAGACCGCATCTGAAGTTTGGTGCAACAGCGCGGTCATCAGCTGCTAATTCATATCTAAAATTAAGCCCTTAGACTCATCACAGATCCATAAAAACGGCAGCAATCCTGGAGTCATATTGAAGAGAAACAAACTATGATCCAGATGGAGAAGTTTAACCGTATGCAGTCACACCTAATGAATGCAAGATGAGATGTCCTAGCGTCTCAAACGTAGCAGCTTTGTCCATCGCGGGAAAAGACTTAGAAGACAGTATCAAGCATATTTACCCGTCTATCCCAATGTGTATATAAACCCACGACCACTGAAACCAACCCTATATCCTGTACCTTGGGAGCAAGTCAGCGACACAGTACAGTTAATGACTTCAGTCATTGGACTCACAGCTAGAGATGAATCCAGTGACCTTCAAAAACGAACAGCCGCTCTTGGCATGGTCCAGAAAAACTAAACCGAACAGTCGTGGATGCATGCTTACACAGGTGGATCTGCTTATACAGATGGATCTGCTTACACAGATGGATCTGCTTACACAGATGGATCAGCAACCAGTGCAGTTAAAAATTGGTGTGCTGGCGTATTTATTAATATCCAGACAACCACTGCCACACAAAGTATATACCTACTGGAAATTCTGATCCAAACTCATAGCAGAGATCCCAGCACTAGAGCAGGCTGTCAAAATGTTACACAACACCAGTTCTGACTGCCACCGAGTGGTCATCTTCACCGATGCGCTATCGGTGCTCAAAGCCCTCAAGAATGGTAAACTCCTTCACCTGAGATCTGAACTTGGCAAGGTGGCTGCCCAAAAGTGTATTGTACTCCAGTGGGTCTCATCCTACTGTAATAAGAAGAAACTTCACAGGGGAGCATGTACAGCAGGGGTCTACCAATCATCAGTAGAAGTAACCTCTCGTCGACAAATGTTTCGGCCCACGAGCTCCTAGACATTTTCAGAGAGTGGGCCCACCTGAGTTCATGAGGCTCAGGGTTGATTTTCTCCTGCTGCACGTATTACCGGATGTTCTCGGACAGGGACAAGACGAAATTGGTGACCTTGCAAACGGTACTGTGAGATACTGTATTTACATAGTCGCTGGTATAGCATGAATCGAAACCGCAGATAAACTTGCCTCAGAAAGGGGCAGAATGTGAACAGGAAGAGAACGCAGAAACCTACTTTGAGACGTAAAGTATCAGAAATGAACAGTCTTGCCAAAGATGACTCTAGCCACATAGTTGACGTTTTGTATGTGTCTCTTATGTGATGCTCATCGATATACTTTTCGTTCGGTTTTATACCACTTTCTTGGCCGGCACTATTCTACGCTTCAGGACAGAACATAACACATTTTAACAAACACATGCACAGGCTTCGACTATGTAGTTCACCATTGTGCCCTTGTGGGATATGTGTGCAGACTGCAGAACATGCCCTGCAAGAGTGTCCCTTGTACAACCAATTAAGAAGGAAATACTGGCACAGTGAGACGACACTGTACTCAAAGTTGTATGGAACTAAACGGGAAATCCTAAAAACTTCTAAGTTTATCATGAGAACTTGTCTATCAGTGTAAATCAGAAAGCGAACACAGGAAGAAGATGATGATGAAGAAGAAGAAGAAGAAGAAGAAGAAGAAGAAGAAGAAGAAGAAGAAGAAGAAGAAGAAGAAGAAGAAGAAGAAGAAGAAGAAGAAGAAGAAGAAGAAAAAGAAGAAGAAGAAGAAGAAGAAGAAGAGTGTCAACCACATCCTCTCGTCACATCTCTCCAGACCCTAATGATATATTTGTGCTTGAAGTGAATGTTCCAGCAAGGAGTGACTAGGTGATTTGGCCTACACTCAATACTCAGAGAAAAGGCAAGACTGACATACACGCAGACTGCTACTGGAAACTGTTGGCCCTCATCGGAATTAGAACTCTGCGTTGGCTACTGAATATAGGGACGGGACGCCTATGGGAATTCACGGGTTTTACCGTGTCCTTTCATTACTGAAGTTAATGATATTTAATGAGACAAGTAACGATTGCCAACTTTGTTTCGATTTATATCAACGTCCTAGCCTCTTTTTTAATCAAGCAACTTAAGGGAGACCATTCCCATGTCGTTGATGTTGTAAACATGGCTACCACCACACGAGTTCCCAAACAGAAGAAGAAGAAATCGGGAGGTCAGAAGAATATGCACAAACGTATTGCAGATGACATTAATAGCGAAGATGAGAATGAGACGGACATTGAAAATCTCATGACTCCTGTAAGAGTATTATACAATTTATGCATACATTTAATTCATAATTAAAATTTCATTCGGGCTGTGCTTTCGTGGATTTGATTGATTTGTTGGTCACTTACTTATACGACTACTTCACAACACAACACTCACTAGTCATGTCAGTATCTCAGTTTGCAGTCATTTAAAAATATTACTGTAGATAGTTTAAATAATTCAGCAGTAGGAACTTAAGATTTTATTAACTTGCATGGCTCTGTTGAGGAGCAAGGTAATGGTGTATGTGATGCCGAGATGGGGTTTCATAGCTATAGGCTATAGCAAAGGCGAATGGACGTCGCCTAGTGCAGCAAAGCCTTGCATATATCACAACGTCTAGTTTAAGAATGGAGGTGGAGGCAGTCTCTGCTGCATTCTCACTGACTTGAGAATCAGCTGTACACTCATGCTGTGATTGTAACTGACTCACAGCATCACAGAGCATGTTGAGAAAGGTGAAAACAGGCATACTTCGTGCATAGTCATAGTGGCAAGCATCACTTCAGAGGGCCTGGGTAGTTAGCATCCTTTGGATATTTCTTCAGGTGTGTTGGGAAATATGCAGGCAGATAGACTGGCTGGCTCTGCTCCACTTGATGGTGATTTGATGTATGACAAGTTAGATATTGTGAGGGCCCTTTGGAAGTGAGTGAATTCAGTGAACAATGCGGAGGCACAGATAGATCATTACGGTCTAAGGAGAATGGCGCTGCGAGGAGTTACCAGGGGATCCGCCAGATGCTCAACACCCAGGGGAAGGCTGAGATAGATATACAATAGGATGGTTACTGGTGCCATCGGAATTGGAACTCTTTGCTTGCTGCTGAAGATGGGGACTGAGCACTTATGGGAGTGTCCCAGACTATGTGATGTCGATTCCTAATTCAACATTAACTTGAATATGTAAACCCATAAAGTGAAATGGTTTGTATATAAAGTAGGGAGTTCAGTCAAATTTTACATAATATAAAGTGACCCTTTTTAGTTTTTTATGACACCTTTTGATAATTGTTACTAATGTTACGATTGTAATTGTCACATCAGATCAGGCATATATGGTGTTAACCCAGTTAACGTTTGATTGGATGATGTAATGTACATCACACTGTACACCTTTATTATCCAAGGACATTTTCCTGAGATCTTCTTCTTCTTCTTTCGTTCGCATGAAATAAATTGTCTATATCTGCAAAGCCGTCTCTAGTATGAATTTCACTGTCTTTTGTAATTGACTAAGCGGCCCGTAAAGTTTGACTTCCACAAGTGTCTCTTTTGGCCAAAGGTTTTGCCTGAAAGCGTTGAATCTGGGACAGTCTTGAAGGATGTGATCTGTTGTTTCGGGTGCCAGTCCACAAGTACACATGGCTGATTGGCCAATCTTAAATTTGTTGTACATGTGGGAGCGAAGACGATTGTGCCCTGTTCTAAGGCGAAGGATAATGACTTGCTCTGGTCTGTACATAATATGGTAATCATCTTGTGCCAGTTTCGGTGGCATTCTGATTGATTTGATCATTCTCTTCTTCTGTTGATAAGAGACTGGTATGTCAGGTTGTTCTTCAGTTGCACCTTCCTTAGCTAGTTTATCATCCTGAGATCTGGTTTTAGCTTTGTGTTGACCTGAAGTTTCCAGGAATCAGGAAACTCAGATTAATTTAATTATTTAAAAATTATGTTTCAGTTCGATGTAAATTTAATCTTAACCAAAAACCTTTGGGCCAACCGGCAGGCTTGTAGTCATTTTGTGTGCAAAAGTAAAAAAAAGTAAATTTGTGTGTGCCATTGTAAAATTGTCTAATTAAAGAAAAGAAAGAAAATTCAGCACAATTAGATAGGTATTGAACAGTGCCATCTCAACGCACACTTTAACAGTAAGTTAATTTATTAAGGCTTATGTGTAAATAATAAGTCACAAAGAAATGCTGACAGCACAAACATTTTAGAACTTGAGCCATGTAACTTAAATTGTATAACTTTATTTATTTGTAGACATGACTTTAACAACTACAAGATATATATAATATCATGGGCTGTGTTTTATATGCAGCACAGGTTTTTGCAGAAAGTAATAAATATGTATGAACATACATTAAACCCATTTCTCTGATCATTGTGCTATTGTCTCTTGATATCCTAGTGACCTAGTTGTGACAATATAAAAAAAATTAAGACAGCGCAGTATCTTATTTCTGGTCTGTGTCATTTTGACTGTTGTATTTGATGATACTAGGAAGACAAATTGCTGCTGAAAGATGTTCATGATGATGAAGAGGTCTCCGATGTGGAAATTGATGCCAGTGGAAATGATGTTTCTGAATCTGAGGTGAGATTTTTGTCTGCCTTTCCTGGTTTCTTGTCCTTTACCTTAGGAGACAGTAAGACCTCAACTAATTAGGGGTTTTCTTCGAAGTTGGAGTGCATCTGCTTGAGAAGCAAGGAAGCAACAGTCTGCATACAAATAAGCTATGGAAACAGCATAAAAATGAATAATTTACAATGATTTATTCATTCAGTGGACTTGAAGTTGACCACATCACTCACTGACTACTGATGGGTTGATAAAATACAGTTCTAGCTCCTGTCTGTCCAACACCGCATTACGTCTCAGAGCATGGAAAGGGCCCTTTCACAAGATTCCCTAACTGGTACCAGCACAGAATATCAGGAGTTAAATGGCATGACAGAATTATTTATGCCGAAATTAAACAGAAAACTAAACAACTTCCACTGAATCTAGAATCGTAGCAAAGATACTGGCAAAGAAAGTAGACATACCGAGAAAAACTCATATTATTATTACTAGAATGTCTTTGTACCGAAACCTACAGGGTCAGGGAAATAAAGTAAGATGCTAAATACAGAGGAGAGAAAAAGTCCAATAAAATGGGGAAATCATGAGGGAAATACTTCATGTTGGGAATAATAGGGCAGCTTGGGGCAAGTTGGTTGGGTGGAAGCCAGTGCTCCACAGGGGAGTAAAGGGCAGAAGAAAAAGTACTGATTGGGTGATGTGTGATCAGCACAGCAGCTTTTACTTTCCTGAACTTTTTCAGCTATCCATTAAAACTGGCAGCCAATAAAACTTATAGATGAAAATTCAGTTACAGTACCCCTCGGTTGACAGTCTGTGCTAACCATTGTGCTACAGTAACTCCTTATATTACACATATCTGTCTGTAAACTGTTTGTATATGTTGTCTACAAAATCTACATTATTCATGGCCTCTTCATGCATAAGCTTTGTTTTAGATCTAGTTAAATCCAATTTACTTTGTTACACCCCTTCCCCCACCCCCTTCTGGTGTTGTTGTTGTTGTTGTTGCTTATATACAGAACATTGATGGTCTACTCAACACTGATAAATTAAGTCTGAGCCAAACAGCTCTATGCCTGTGTCCTAAAGCCAAACAGCTCTATACCTGTGTCCTAAAGCCAAACAGCTCTATGCCTGTGTCCTAAAGCCAAACAGCTTTATGCCTTTGTCCTAAAGCCAAACAGCTCTATGCCTGTGTCCTAAAGCCAAACTGATCCCAGAGCATGCCTTGCAAGACTGTCCTCTCCTGGAGATACTGCAAAGTAAAGTCACACCCAGCAGAAAAATGTAAGAAATGCTGACTTCACACATGAAGAGTTAGCAAAAAAATTCTCACACAAGTATATTCTAGTATCTTTACAATTTGCTGCCATTTCTGTACCTTTCAGATTTCCAGTTTTCTACAGAAACTTGGAGTTGAAAAGTACAGACCCCATCCAGCACCAACACCAGCAGAAAAACAGCAGAGCAAAAATGTGAAAAATAAAACCAATGTAGACACAAAAGTAGATGCTGAGATATTGAAACAGGTGAAGAAAAACAAGAACACAAAACCAGGCACACAAGATGGGATTACTGAGCATATGAATGCAAGCAAGAATGAAGTCAGCAAAGCTAAATCTGCGGTGAACCCGGTGGAGGTTCAGTCTGTGATGAAATTCCTGCAACTACACAAGACCAGAAAGCATTTACTTTTGAAACCTGGAGAAATGTGGAGAGAGGAGCAGGTATGCAGTTCTAGAAATGTGATGTTCATTTTATAGAGTTCTTGTTTGACTTTAAGAATAGCGTGTTTTCTGTGTAGACATTTTGGGGGGTGGGGGGGGGGGGGGTCTCAATTTTTAGAATCATCATTCTGTTGTGCTGTTTTACACCACCTAGGATTCACAGTCTATGCAGTCCTCTCAATATCGTGCCCTTGGTCTCTCACCAAAACATTCATCTCAGGGTTGCTTTTGGATGTCCTTATTTCTCCAGCCCATTTATTTCCCATTTCACTGCTTGTTTGGCAGTCATTTCTAGAATAGTGTTTATTATATATATGGTTATGAGTCTAATATCTAATTTTATGTTTGATTACAATAATGTAAATTGTGATACCCCAGGAGATTCATAACCTGTCAACCATGTCTTTCCTAGTTGTTGCTTCACATGGTTGTATTTTTGTGCTTGTTTCTTTGACTCACTCCTTTATAGAAAAGATCGTTGTTTGGCCCAGGATGTTGGTATTTAAAACAAACATGGGATGGATCATTACAATGTGAAGAGAATGTTGTGGTAGTGAGTTGCCAGAGAATCTGGCCAGCACTCTGCACTAGAAGGACAGACAAGACGGACATATAATCAAACTGCAACTAGTACCATGAGACTCTTGCGATGGCTGCTGGTGACAAAGACAGAACTTATGATGGATATTTCCTGTTGGTTTTTGACTCACCTCAGAAAAGAATGGAAAAAAACAGTTGAGCATTTCTCAGTTCACCCCTTGGTTTACTTGAGAAATAATTTGGCAGTATTGACTGGCATTCCTGGGAAGGCTAACCCGGGCACAAAATGTCTGCAGAAGTCAGATGTGTCGGCAGAAAATCGCAAATATCACAGCCATGTTGTAAGCGAGCACAACACATTTGCGTCTTTGGATGACCCCAGAAGAAATAAAAGAAGATTGGCATTGATATAGGTAAAGTAATGGAGTAAATATGAGTTTTTTCTTTTTAATTTCAGGCGCTATTGCCATGGCCTCAGTGGTTTCCTGACAGTTTATATTTTTCTGGTATTACTTGTTTTATAGGCTCAGCAGTTGCCAGGAGGTCCTCCTGATGAGAAACTGACACAGGAAGCAGAAAATCTGGCCAAGAGGCTTCTAGAGGAGGAAGTTGCTCTATATTCTAAACGTGAGTAGACAGCTGCGGTAGAATGATAACACTACTTAAGATAGAGTATTACTTGTGTGTCCTTTACAGGACATTGCAGAAGCAACCGGATCATTTGTTGTTGGGTGCTGGTGGTTTCACTAGGACATTGCAGAAGCAACCGGATCATTTGTTGTTGGGTGCTGGTGATTTCACTAGGACATTGCAGAAACAACCGGATCATTTGTTGTTGGGTGCTGGTGGTTTCACTAGGACATAGCAGAAGCAACCGGATCATTTGTTGTTGGGTGCTGGTGATTTCACTAGGACATGTTATGTTCATTAGTTTGCCATTGCTGCCTGAATGGTTGGTTCTCAAAACTGCTGTTGAAACCTACACAAGTGGGAGGGGGTAGGGGGTCAACTGCCAAATTATCTGCACCTGGGATCGAACCAGGAATTACGAAATGTAAGATGGGCTCTCAAGCCCAGTTTGTGACTCTTGAATAATAAATTTTTGTTAATTCTTCCATTCTCTTCCTCTGGTTTCTTAGATAGAGTTTCAGAAAAATTTTTTTTTTTTCAAAAAATTTAGAAAGGGTCTTTTTTAAAGATTCTTACAGAGAAAAGGTGTTAAAATATATGAAACATAACAGTGTATACTCCTACTTTGTTACAATTAATACATAATCTGTGCACTATTAAATAACCAGAAGTAATTGACAAGAATAAATATCGAGTATTTAAATAGAAATAAACTCTCATATAACCTTATAGCCTCATCTGAATAGGACTGCCGGTGACACCTGGCTAGTATTATTGTTATGGGGCCCTAGTTATAACTTCTTTAGAGGTTGAACGGGGTATTTAGAATCTGCCTTGTTAGTCTGACGTCCAGACTGAGATTTAAAAAAACTCTTAGGATGTATAGTAAACCTGTAAGTAGCAGCTCAGAGGGGACAGGTTGATGGATCTAATCCAAATGAGTTGAACAATATCTTCTTGTTGTTTAAATTACTACTGCTCTGCGTGTTGGTTCCGGGACCCCATTGTGGAGAGAACAAGAATAGACCTACTGCCATGTCTGCTTGAGACTGAACAAATGAACTTTTTTTTCAAAGGGTCACAAATTAGGCACACAGGCCTGTCTTACATTCAGCCATTCCAAACTCCCATCTTTCACACAGCAATTGTATTTCATCAATAAAGCATGCTATGTTCATGTAATAATATGCATATTATGAATATCAAGTCAAAAACAAAAGCAAGGAACCAAGAGTCTACGTACAGATAAGCCGTATCTATGAAACAAATGTGCGCTCTACGTTTACTTTCTGGAGCAAGACTAATGTCTACATGATGCAAACACCCAGAACTTGCCCCGAAAACTACCACTAGTACTGTGCTACTAACTTAGACTGCATTGTCTTTTTTGTTTTCCTCAGAGAGAGAGCACAGCAAGCGTTCAGAGGCCAGGTGGTTGAAGACAGTTTTGTCTTCAGGGACACTGTCAGACAAGATGGCCGCCTTGACACTGCTGATACAGGAGTCGCCGCTGCACAATCTGGCCAGTGTGGACTCACTGATTTCAATGTCCAGAAAGAAGGGAAGGCGAGAAGCCATGATGGCTGTTGGTAAGTTTTTGAAATAAAAATGACACGATCACAGTTTGGTTAATAAAGATCAACAAATAAAGTAAAGCCATAAACTCTTTATTGCATTGGATTTTGTGGATGTATAGTGCTAGTGCCCTATTTGACACACTTGATGTGTGGTAGATTATATGGTCAGTATAATGCTGGCTGCCTTTACTTCTTGGGGCATTTCATGGTACCCATTTGAAGCTGGATTAGCTTTGGATTAGCTGTTATAAAACAGTTCAAACTTCTTTGTCTCCGTTTACCTCATTGAGGTGCTGGGATGAGATGAAAAATGTTCTTTGTGCTTTGTAATGCGTTGCCTAAGTTGATCTTCTTTTCTGTGGTACTTACCAAGCAAGTAAATCAAACAGGACCATGGATTGAAGGTAGCCACAGCTTCCAGAGCACTAGCATAGGCAGCTGAACAAGCTTTTTTTACAAATCAGGTAAGATCCCAGGTGTGGTTTCAAGAGATTCATGTGAACAAGCAAAATTATTCTTCATATTCCTGATTTACAAGGCATCATACTGCAACAGAATCTCTTCTTTCCATTTCTTTGTTGATAAAATTGTGCCAGTCTGTTATATGTGATATTTTTTAGATGTGGTTCTGTGCACCTTCACTGTTTAGATGTGGTCCTGTGCACCTTAATTGTTAAAATGTTTTTTTCTCTGTGTGGTTTCTTAGGTCCCATTGGAGGTGGGGGGGGGGGGGGGGGGGGGGGGGGGGGGGGAGAGTGTAAATGCCGACAGGAATCCTTTAATTATAAAAGAGACGCAGATCTTTACCCGCACATGTTTTTTGTGTGACTCAATGAGTAGGCTCAGGAAAATAGAATTGGGCTGGGTCTGAAGACAGTGGTTGGCTCTAAGGTGGTTGGGGCTGACACATATCTCATATTCGTGCCAGAGCACACAGACGCGCAGGGTGGATGGGCCATGCTGACAGACTGAATGCGCAATAAGAAGTGAGACATTTGCGAGAATCAGGCGATGACTATGAATCTGCAGCCATGACCAGACTGCAAGAACACCATGTTAAAAGAGGTGTAGCCAGACAAGAGCACTATGTTAAAAGAGGTGTAGCCAGACAAGAGCACTATGTTAAAAGAGGTGTAGCCAGACAAGAGCACTATGTTAAAAGAGGTGTAGCCAGACAAGAGCACCATGTTAAAAGAGGTGTAGCCAGACAAGAGCACTATGCAAGAAGCCAACGAAGAATAAGAGCCGACACAGAACATGTCATTAACCGCATCACGTTGTGCGATTTACTGAGGGGGGGGGGGAAAGGTCTGAGCAGTTATGGACTGAATGGTTTGATGTGCAGGGAGATAATCTGTTGACTAGCTAACTAATCAACATGCTTAATGCCCTTGTAAAAGTGAACACAGACAAAAAAAAACAATGTTTTGTTCATGTTTAGATCAGTGTTAGTTACATTCTGGATAGAGAGCTGTCAACTGTCGGTTAGTTCCCCTTCTTCAGGTAAAATAAGTTGCATCCCCTTTACAGGACTTTGCAGAACTAACCCAAGCATTGTTTATCTGTTGTGATTGTTCTAGGCACATTTTGTATTCAGTAGTTTGCCATTGCTTTCTGAAGGTCAGCTACCACTGTCAAAACCAACACATGACAAAACGTCAAACCCTGCACCCGGACATTAAGAAGAGTGTTCGCAGTGCCTAAGCCACAGACGCCGACAGTCAGTACTGAGACCAAATTAGCATATCTCAGTCTCCATGTTTTGCTTGATGGTATTATAAAATAATGTGTCTCAGAGTATTATTGTTCTCTGCAAATTTTTCTGCCACATTCTCTGTATATTTAATTTCTGCATGTGTTTTATTCTAATCTTCTCTGTTTAAAAACTTCGCTAATCTGCTCTGTATATTTCTCTGTAATCTTCTATGTATATTTTCTCTCTCACCAGCAACCCATCTTGAAGTTGTTTGAAGTCACAAGTGGGAATGTTGATGCCAGAGACAAGCTTCTAGTCATGTGGCATTTTGAAGCTCTTCTCAAGAAAAGATACGCTGACTTCATAAAAGCATTGGGGGTAATGTAACTTGTTATCACTTCTTGTGTTAATAGATATCTTACTATTAGTCTGTCCTGGTTGCTTTTGAGTTATGTCTTGAAAAGATGTGTGTGTTATGTTTCTGGAAAATGGGCACTTGTGTAGCCTCATATTTAAAAGTGAGAGGAATGACTTCATGGCACATACCCTGTATGGCTCGGTCCTGTTTCTCAGAATGGCTTTCTGCTTGCAGAGAGTGTCAAACAAAGCACAAACTCCAGGGATTGCTATAACTATTGTACTCTTGAACTAAACATTACAGTCTATGAAACACCCAGAACTTTCGGAGTCTGAGAAAATTAACTTGACCACTGTGCCATGAGACTCCAACCTCTTTTTTTATGAATCTGCAGTTCTAGCCTTGTTGCACAACGTAGAACCGAATGCAGGAATATATGGGGAACCGTATGTGACATATAATGGCAGAACAGGACAGTGGTGGGAACGGCTATAGTCCTGATCCCCAGGTTAACCAGCATGGTGTCCCGGTCAGCAACTGTTAGGAAGATGTTGGATCAAACGCTTATGTGTCGCAATTCACCTGGATCTACCACCTTTTAGGGCCCTGTAGAAAGTGAGGGGAGGGGGGGGGGGGGGTTCCTCAAGCTTGAGGATTTAGTGACCGGTGACTTGTACAGGTTAAGAGTTTTATTTTTGCCCCTGACGTAAAGAAAAATCCATCACCTTGATAAAGGTAGAGCCTAGGTTTCCTCAATGAGAGCCAAGCATTCTGAGCTTCTTGACCAGCCACAACTCACGGCTCTTGAATGCTTACACAAATGTAACAATTTGCAGAAGGAAATATGTAGGTGGACAAGGAGTTTCAAGAGGCCCTTTCTCTGATGAACATGTTCAGTTAACATTTTTGGCACACGATCTTATATGCTAGGCACATTCCAGACATAGAATCAAATCTGAATTAGTTTGTTTTTTCTTCTTTATGTTTTTCTGTTGTGTATGAATGCCAGACTTTTTTGGCACACGATCTTATATGCTAGGCACATTCCAGACATAGAATCAAATCTGAATTAGTTTGTTTTTTCTTCTTTATGTTTTTCTGTTATGTATGAATGCCAGACTTTTTTGGCACACGATCTTATATGCTAGGCACATTCCAGACATAGAATCAAATCTGAATTAGTTTGTTTTTTCTTCTTTATGTTTTTCTGTTATGTATGAATGCCAGACTTTTTTGGCACACGATCTTATATGCTAGGCACATTCCAGACATAGAATCAAATCTGAATTAGTTTGTTTTTTTCTTCTTTATGTTTTTCTGTTATGTATGAATGCCAGACTTTTGTGGCACACGATCTTATATGCTAGGCACATTCCAGACATAGAATCAAATCTGAATTAGTTTGTTTTTTCCTTCTTTATGTTTTTCTGTTATGTATGAATGCCAGACTTTTTTGGCACACGATCTTATATGCTAGGCACATTCCAGACATAGAATCAAATCTGAATTAGTTTGTTTTTTCTTCTTTATGTTTTTCTGTTATGTATGAATGCCAGACTTTTTTGGCACACGATCTTATATGCTAGGCACATTCCAGACATAGAATCAAATCTGAATTAGTTTTTTTTTTCTTCTTTATGTTTTTCTGTTATGTATGAATGCCAGACTTTTTTGGCACACGATCTTATATGCTAGGCACATTCCAGACATAGAATCAAATCTGAATTAGTTTGTTTTTTTCTTCTTTATGTTTTTCTGTTATGTATGAATGCCAGACTTTTGTGGGCCACTCTCTTGTGATAATTCTGTTAAATGACCAAATCATCTGGTTTCCTGTTTTAAAAAAAAAAATAACCAACATTAGTTGTGCCCTGCTTGCTTCCTGAAATTGTCAATATTGAAATTTTCTGTCTTTGTTCAATTTAGAATTCCCCATAATCATATTGTCGATCTTGTTTAGTTTTGTTTTCACTATTGTTAGTGCCCAGTGGTATGGCTTGCATAATCTGGGTCGGATAATATTGAAAAGTGCTGTTGATGCAGATTGTCATATTTTTGTGTTTGTTGCAAATATTGAAATCTATAAAATAAATAGATCAGCAAGGCCTATGTATGTTTAATTTCTGCTACAAGTTGACCAGTTATGAGGTGGTGTGTGATATATTTGTTAACCTAGTAGTTACATTCATGATGTCCATATACTTGTAGTTCTGTTGACTTTGCCCTGTAAGATGGTTCTTTCCGTGTCTTCCACAGGATATGTCATTTGACACGCTGCAGGCTACCAAAGAGAAAGCATTGAGTAAGTCTGATAGTTTCCATTTGCTTTTACTAATTATTTCAGAAAATGTTTCTTTTGAAAATCTCATTTATAATATTAATTCCTGCCCATACTTTGTTTTGTGTAGGAAAATTTGCCCTGTAATAATTTTATACAGTGCTTTTGGGTTCATGAACCCAGACTTTTCTTCTGTTCCTTCACCATCTGAAAGTTCTGGTTGCTCATCCACTTCTGGACTTTATCCGTGTTCCAGAACCTCGTTTTTGTGTGCAAATCTGTTTAACAGACCTGACTTATTTGTATGCAGACTGTTGGTCCCTTGCCTCTCAAACAGGTGCACTCCAACTGAAAGAAACATCCCTAATTAGTGGTCTAACTACATGCTTATTAATGGGCAGTTGGTCTATTATATTCTCTCCCCAACAATTGTACTCCAGAACCTACAAACAAAATTTGGATGCTTTATTTATATCCTACCCCAAACAGAGGAGATCCACAGGTCATGGGACAGTCTAATATTTCAGGGGGTGGTAGATAGGCTGCATGCAGTTGTGGGACCTAGGCTGCACTCTCTCGTGGGACGTTTGTGATTTGGGGTTAGGGCCAGTTCTAGATATTCTGGTGTTGTTAAAAGCATCAGAAAGCCGGGAAACCCAGTCTTACCACTCTCTGTCATGTTGGACTGTCCTGTGACGTCATCTGGGGTAAGATATAAATAAAACACAAAAATGTGTGTCTTTTACTCATCCCTTGTCTACATTTGTGATTTCATTTTTATCCATTGAGTGTTGGATATGGCTGTTACTTGAGTATAAGAGGATCAACATCATTGCACAGGATTCCATTTTATCCTATGGCTTGATCTCTCTCTGCAAACTGCCGGCTGCCTGCCTAGAGCATCACACAAAGCACAAACTCCATAGCTCCAGTGATGATCCCCAGGGATCTCTGTAAAATTTAAACTCAGGAATTGAATGATGCAGCCGTGAAATGAACCCACAACTTTCAGAGCGCGAGGCAAATGGCTTGACCACTTTGCCACGAAGACCCAGATAAATTTATTAGTGTTTTCAGAATTCATTATTCAGTTGGTGTATTGTTGTGCACATGAAAGTCTAAAATCATCCTGTTTGTTTTGTCTTGTAAGTGCCTTTTGATCTACACTTGAAAGTCTGAATTCATCCTGTTTATTTAGTCTTGTAAGTGCCTTTTGATCTACACTTGAAAGCCTGAATTCATCCTGTTTATTTAGTCTTGTAAGTGCCTTTTGATCTACACATGAAAGTCTAATTTCAGCCTGTTTTGTTTCTGTGTCTCGCAGGTACTGTTCATCAACTTCTAACTAGTAAGCCTGAACAAGAAAATGTAAGTTTATTTAACTCTCTACGGACTTTTTAAACCACATAAGTGGCTTTTGGAATCTACTCCTTTCGGACTTTTAGCCACTATAGTGGTGCATCATAGAGACACTCTTATATTGTTTCGTTTGCTGGAAAAACGAATTTGTATGAATGTGTTTTTGAAAAACTAGAATTAGCTATACGAAAGTCTTTTCGATTGCGAAGTTTAGCGTTCTGTTTGCGTCACTTTCTTATTTGTTTTAGATTAATAACATGTGATACAATTTGTGTGTGATTTTTCCAGGATAAGGAAAAAGGTCTTGAACTGTTCATACTACTTTGTTATTGATAAATCTCAGCCGGATAGTGACAGTAATCTTGATATTATGACTGATAATGCAAGTGACAAACCTATTGGCGATAATTTAGGTTAGGATGACGTTGAACAAAATATTTCAGTCGGATCATCTCAGTTTTGATCAGCTGTTTTCCCGATTTCAGTTGTGAAACCTGACATATACAGAAATGGTCATAACATCCAAAGTATTCAAAATAATTGTTTCAAATAAAGATTAGCTGATACATCATTGAACAGAGAAGGCATGTGCATTCTTAGAATTGGATAGCAGTGTTGCTGAACAGGTAAAAAGTAAGGTAAGCACAATATAATTTTTTGTAAATAATCTTCATATGTGTCTAACATCCTTGAACATTGTGTGATTTTTAAATAATATTGTGTTGTAATACTGACACTTAAATAGTTTAGATTTATTCTGCTCCCATTTCTCTTTAATTTGATATATTATAAGTCTCTAAACAACCATTACGTTTTTTTTTTCAGGAAGGTTTTAACTTTGTCATGTTGCAGTAAAAAAATTCTGCTCAAAATTAATGCTGTCCAAACCCCAGAAACAAATGTAGTCTTGAAAGAGTTAATAATATCTTCTCAAAGTCTGTATCGTGTTGCATTAGTCATGTCCATCCATTTCCTCAGAATGGAGTTGTGTGTGCATACCTATCTTACAGATCTTATTTAGGCGTATGCAGACTGTTGGTTGCTTGCCTCTCAGGCAGATGAAGTCCCGATTTGAAAGATTGTGTTTTCTCCAGATCTGCTACACATGTTTGTGATTAAACTTCTTTCTCTGACTCCTTGACACACACACACAACAAAGAGCAAAAATACCTTTTAAAAAACCTCTTGAAAAAGTTTTTGAATTTGGCTACGAACTCTGTGGAGAAAAAGCTAGAAAGTTAACATTCTCTGTTCTCTGACATTAGACCCTGCTGCCGATGCTGGTCAATAAACGTAGAAAGTTAACATTCTCTGTTCTCTGACATTAGACCCTGATGCCTATGCTGGTCAATAAACGTAGAAAGTTAACATTCTCTGTTCTCTGACTCAGACCCTGCTGCCGATGCTGGTCAATAAATGTAGAAAGTTAACATTCTCTATTCTCTGACTCAGACCCTGATGCCTATGCTGGTGAATAAACGTAGAAAGTTAACATTCTCTATTCTCTGACTCAGACCCTGATGCCTATGCTGGTGAATAAACGTAGAAAGTTAACATTCTCTATTCTCTAACATTAGACCCTGCTGCCTATGCTGGTCAATAAACGTAGAAAGTTAACATTCTCTGTTCTCTGACATTAGACCCTGCTGCCGATGCTGGTGAATAAACGTAGAAAGTTAACATTCTCTATTCTCTGACTCAGACCCTGATGCCTATGCTGGTGAATAAACGTAGAAAGTTAACATTCTCTATTCTCTAACATTAGACCCTGCTGCCTATGCTGGTCAATAAACGTAGAAAGTTAACATTCTCTGTTCTCTGACATTAGACCCTGCTGCCGATGCTGGTCAATAAACTAGAAAGTTAACATTCTCTATTCTCTAACATTAGACCCTGCTGCCTATGCTGGTGAATAAACTGGGAGACCCAGCCATCAAATCTAAAGCCACCTACCTTCTGACTAAACTGGGTAAGCACCAAGATGTTTTTATTTTAGTCTCTATGTAGAACACTTTGTCATCTGTTTGTTTATTTAGCATGACTTGTTGACAATTCTCTGGCTATTGGGGGCATTTTATTCTAATGTAGATTTGTGTTGTTACTTATATTATTGTGATACAGTTTCCAATTGTTGCCAATTGTTTACATCACAGAGTGGAAGGTTACATCATCATTATCATCATCCTGTAACAGTGCATCATAACACTGTGTGTCATTAGGTCATTGGGTCACTGTGTCATTGGGTCACCAGTTGCTGGTGACTGTCTGATCAGCTCCCTCCCTCTTAGACGGTCAGATGCAGTGGACATCATGGTTGCATACCTAAGGCCTGTCCACTCAGTCAGGTTCTGTACCAGGTCTTTCTTGGTCTGTTTCACCTGAACTGGGCTCTGAAGTGTATTGTTTTTGAGAGGCCATTACATCTGTTTACCTGTCCATACCAGTGCATTTTCCATCTTGTTACTGCATTTAGATGAGGTTTATAGTTGCCACTGTGCTGGGTACTTATATGGCAAACCTCATCATTTGTGATGTGGTCTCTGTATGAAATGGTAATGATTTTTCTGAAAGATCACATTTCCAGTGTTTGTATTTTCTTTTTGAGTTCAGCTGAGGTTCTCATTTCACAACATCATACATGATATTTTATGTGGATCACTCATCAGTTCTAGTTGTGTATTTAATTATGATATGTCACACATTGGTATAGTATAATATATAGTACTAGCTGTACCCGGCCACACGTTGCTGTTACATAGTTTGGCTAAATGGAAATGAAAGAAAATAGAAAACGCACGTGTCTAATACAATCATTGTCTGCTCAGATATAGAGATAGTCTTTGATCCCCGCCCACCACCACAACTAAATCCACCTACTACTATCTCCCTCATCAAAGGTTTTTGGAAAAGAAAGACAATGGAAATCGCACGTGTCTAATACAGTTAATGTCGCAATCATTCTCTGCACGGATATAGCGATAGTCTGGTTTTCCAACTTTAGAACACGCACCATATAATTGTGTCTTTATATTAGTGGTCGTTTAAATGGTGTTATTAGCACAATAACAAAAATGGTTATTTGGTTATCACATGCTAAAGCTGTTTGTATTTTTATAGGGGACGGAAGTAAAGCTACAACTGTACTTGTGAATAACAAAGTAAGTCGTAAAAAAAAGAAAAGCGGAGGTAGCGTTAGTAAAATATAAACAAATTAGGCAATGAGAACTTGAAAATCAAGTGTAAAGCTCTTTAATTTCTCTTAAATTTAAGTCATTACCCCCTCCCCTCTTCCACCGACTACTGCTCTCTCCCTCTTCGAAGGATTTGAAAATCACTAACTGGCGATATTTTGTTGTTGCTGTAACTGACATTGACATCCCTGTCCATCTGGACTAAAATAGGGAGCAGGAATTGTAAAAGGTAGTGAATAGGGCTAGTGTAATATTTACCACATCATCCTTCAAGTACCAGTACAACTACTAAAATAATGTCACTGCTATCTGTGTTACCATCGGAGTAGACAGAGAGTCGTGAGCCAGAAGATTTGGTTCCGCATGGCTAGTGCTGTAGCCACAGACTGGTCAGGTTAGGATGTATAATTTCACTTGCCGACAGAAGAACGCCATAACCTTACCGGCGGTCTTCACATGAGAGCACTATGGTGTAACAGCCCTGGTGTAACAACTATTACTGCTGTTGCTACTTTAAGTGGGTAAAGCAGTTACTGTGACTTAAAGCTCTCTCAGTTAATAGTTTGCCCCCCCCCCCCTCCCCCCCTCCCCCAAATTCACCGACAACTCTTTCCCTCATTGAAGTAGTTGGGAGAAAAAAAAAAACACTTGAAAAGCAAACGAACACAGGAAAAAAACACCATAATTAGGAAATGAACGCGATTGTAAACAGCACAGCTTAAAATTCCAACACAGATGAAATAACTAAATCTAAATGAAAATAAATGAAAATCTATAAAATTTCAGCGTAACCATGCAATCGGAAAGTTTAACAATGCAATCATAAGTATGCGAAATGGTCAAATTTAATTATCAAATGGTTTACCCATTAACTTTTTTTTTTTTTTTTTTTAATATTAAGGCAACATGGCTAGTGCTGTCACCACGGCAGAGCAGATGAGGATATTATTTTAGTCCGGGGCAAAAAAAAAAATTTAACGACTGCGTATTCGAACCCAGGTCTACCGCACATGAACCCAGTGTTCTAACCATTCGACCAAGCAGCCACTTAATCGGAACAACGAAAAGAGAACTCAACTATTAGACATGTGAGTCCATACTACTGTGTCGCGATATAAACACAATTCAAAACCGCAGGCAATTGTTTTCTCGTAGACAGATACTCCAGATATATTAATGAAATAGAAATCGCACGTGTCTAACACGGTTAATGAAGTTAATGTCGCAGTCACTATCTGCGCCGACGTCGAGATAGTCCTTGATTGCCCCTCCCCCTCGAAGGTTGTTTGAAAAAAAAAACAGAAAATAGAAATCGTGTTTAATATGGTTATTGTGGCAAATATAGAGAAAGTCTTGTTTGCTGTACCACGACCTACTCTATGTATTAGTATTAGAGAAGGCGTGGGCTGCACGTAACTCGCCGGCGAATGGTAAATACGGCGCATGCGCAATTACTAACGTGGCTATAATTAGAAATCACTAAAGTTATAAATATTAGTTGCGTATATTTTGGCATAAATTGTGGTCACCTATCTCTAACAGTGACAGGTTGAATTTCAAACCCAGACAGTTCAAAATCCGGTATCACAACAAACATATCCTGAAAATTTCAGCTAAATCGGTTCAGTAGTTTCCGAGTCTATAGGGGTGAAACAAACACACAAACATTGATTTTTATATATATAGATAACCTGAAACAGGTTATTGGTTAAGCTGGTAGAAACCTGTCACTGGTAGAACTAGGATAAGCTTGTAACTACTGAAAGCCAGAACTGCCAAAAGAAATGCTAGGGCTGGTTCTGCTTCTTCTTCTTCTTCTGGACTTTTACCACTTCCTGTGTCGAGGGAGATATCAGGTCCTGCTTTGTGCTCTTCTGGTTGCTTTGACTATAGACACATCGTGGTGCTGTAGTTTCTCTGATGTTATCTTTCTATCTTGTTCTTGGTCTACGTCCCTCTCCTCTTTTGGTAAATGCCTTGTATGGTATAGCATCAGAAGGCATTCTCACCAAGTGGGCACACGATTTGATTTGCTGTCTTTGTATGTAATTTAGAATTGGTTCTGTACTGACTTTATCGTGAATGACCTAATTCCTGATTTTTATCTCTTCTGGTCACTCCTACAGTCTTTCTCAGACACCTCATTTCCATTTTGCTGGTTCTGCAACATCCTGTAAAAGAACACAGCTAACTTGTTGGTTATAATTGATGCATTATGTCTGCAAAATTTGATCTTATTGATGTTTTGTTTTGTAATCTTTAGTTGACGAGCACCCAAATATGAAACATGTGATAGTCAGGGAGGTGCAGCAGCTGTTACATCGACCAAACGTCTCCCCACGAGCCCAGTAAGGTTCCATCTTTCATTTGGTGATATTTCTTTTTGTCAGGATTTTAACAAATATTACTGAATTATTCTTAGCTGCAAAAATGTAGGCTTTTGTGAATTCTTGTTTTATATTGTCTTATTGTTTGTTTCATATGCTGATGAAGGCTTTTTTTTTACCTGTAGCATTCATTTATTGATGATTGTGATAATGTAAAGCTGACGTTCCACTTCTGTTTTGGATTGAAATCTTTCCATGGTGCATTTTAGCTTGATAATATTGGCAAATAAATTGGTTCAGAGAGAGCAACTATTTTGAACATTAAATGTATCTTCTTCTATCCCGTAAATTCATCTGTAGGTCAGAATTGTGTTATAATTAACATTTTCATAGTCAGACTTGTAATGCTTACTGCTTCCAGCAGTAGATGTAAGTATGAAAGTGTCATAGCCTTCTTTCCCTTCTGCCTGTCTTCTGCCAGTTAAATATTAGACCATGAATAAAGCGGGGATAAATGTTTCTGCTTCTGGGATTAAGCTTGCTAACCATCAATCAATATTGGCTCTGGTAATTAGTAGATCAGTCATTAAACTTACAGATGTGATTCATGGGCTGTCCTGCAATAATAAAGGGAGAAAATGAGGACTTTTGAGCTGAAATGCAATAGATTCTTAGAATATTGTGGACTAAGAGAAAAAGATGTATTGACATTCTTAAAGATCTGAACCTGAAGCGAAATATGCTCATAAACTGCATCTTGTCCCGGAAACTTTTATAATTTATCATATCAAATATCACAGTGAATTAGAAGGAAAAAAAAATAGTGGAGGGTATTGCATCAGGTAACAGTGGTCAGCCTAAAGATGATCACAGAACATCAGGCACCACAGGAAAATGCATGAGGCGAGAGAGCTGGGGAGAGACGAGGTTCCCTTCATGCGGGCAGTAATGGGAGCAAAGTTCTGTAAAGGCCCTGCTACATGATGATGATGTGTGGTCACTAACATTACTAACTTCTGTTGTTGCTGTATGTTTGGAGGTATTACAGTTTATTTTATATAGACCTGTATGACTGACTGTGAATGTTGTTTCCCCAGGTATTTCGCGATTTGTTTTCTGACACAGCTACGACTGAACCACGTGCATAGTGATCTTGCCTCCCAGCTGCTGCAGATTTATTTCTACTTCTTCCAGGTACTTGCATTGTCTTATCTGTATGTAGAAATCTTCATTGACCTGCCTCGTCTTGTCTATATGTAGAAATCTTCCATTGATCTGCCTTGTCTTGTCTATCTGTACAAATCTTGCCCAGCTCTCTAGCGTAGTTGGCTAAACCGGATTGCGCGGTGACCGGGTGACAAACATTCCTCCCATATTCATGGTAGTTACAATGGAATCAAGACCGAAAGGTTGCGATATCCATAATACTGAGCCTAAGGGTTAACAACTCATGGCTTCTGGATACTAAAACAAACAAACAAACATACGTAGAAATCTTCCATTGACCTGCCTCGTCTTGTCCATGTGTAAAAATCTTCCATTGACCTGCCTCGTCTTGTCTATATCTAGAAATCTTCCTTGACCTGCCTTGACTTGTCTATATCTAGAAATCTTCCTTGACCTGCCTTGACTTGTCTATATCTAGAAATCTTCCTTGACCTGCCTTGACTTGTCTATATCTAGAAATCTTCCTTGACCTGCCTTGACTTGTCTATATCTAGAAATCTTCCTTGACCTGCCTTGACTTGTCTATATGTAGAAATCTTCCATTGACCTGCCTTGACTTGTCTATATGTAGAAATCTTCCATTGACCTGCCTTGACTTGTCTATATGTAGAAATCTTCATTGACCTGCCTTGCCTTGTGTGTATGTAGAAATCTTCCAGGCACACACCATGTCTTGGTTCTTATGTGAACAGTTTTATTTTATTTAGGTCAGGTATCGTAACCACAATTAAAAATGAGAAGAAATAAAATTAGGAATGTAGCAATTTAATCTCAAGATTGTGAATAAGTGCACTTGACAGGGATTTAAAAAAAAACAACACATGAAAGGTGCACATCCAAAAAAGAACTTTAGGAATTCTGAAGAGAACTGTTAAGAAACCCCTGATAATGATCTAAAAGAAATATTGAAAGATGATGTCATAAAATTTACTAAAGTATTTTTAGTCGAGCTTTTTAATAATTAGAGGCACAAATGAATGTATGTGTGTATAGCTGCCTGTTTTTTCTTCTTCTTCTTCTTCGCGTTCACCGGCTGTAAACTCCACCGGACAATTCTGGTTGTTCATCCACTTCTGGATGTTCATCCACTTCTGGATGTTCATCCACTTCTGGACTCTAGTCCCGTTCCAGAAACCGAGTGTTTTGTGCAAATCCATTTTACAGGTTCCTTGCTTCTCAGGCAGATGTTCTACGACTTTAAAGAAAGCTCCAAATTAGTCGACTCTTATGACTAGCTTTGGGGCAGACAGTGGATCTGTTCTTGTTTTCCTCCACAATGGAGCCCTGGAATCCACACAGGGATGAAATAACAAGGATGGCAGAGTTTAGATTGTTCGTGTGGTTCAAGAAACTATGAGCAGTCAGATGCTATACATGTTTACAACCGGAATCATCAGTGGGTTTACTGTGTGGTATTTGAGTAGGGAGACGGAGCATCTAGAAAGTCATCCACAGAACTGAGACTATCAAGGTTGAAAGGGGAAACCACACATAAACAGCAGCAGTCAAAACAAACAAAAACCACATCAGAAAAGGGGAGTTTATTCTGGCCAAAGTGGAAGTAGGTGAATAACTTTACATTTTTGTGAAGAGGGAAAGGAAAAGATGATGAGGAACAACTCAAATAAAAAATCTTTTTAACGAATAAAGAAATGCTAGTCATTCCTGTTTTTGATTATTTTTGAAACAAAGCATCTATAGTTTTGCTAGGAGAGTTATGATGATGTTGATTTTTTATCAGCCCTGAAACAAATGCTTGTGATTTTCTTCCTAGACGTACCTGACCAAGGGTGAGATAGACAACAAGATGATGAGTGCCTTATTGACAGGTGTCAACAGAGCCTACGTCTATGCCAAGGGTAAGCATCTGTAACAGAAATCATAGTAACATACCAGGCCATCTGATCCAGGTGGTCATAGTAACATACCTGGTCATCTGATCCAGGTGATCATAGTAACATACCTGGCCATCTGATCCAGGTGATCATATTAACACACCTGGCCATCTGATCCAGGTGATCATAGTAACATACCTGGCCATCTGATCCAGGTGATCATATTAACACACCTGGCCATCTGATCCAGGTGGTCATAATAACATACCAGGCCATCTGATCCAGGTGGTCATAGTAACATACCTGGTCATCTGATCCAGGTGATCCTAGTAACATACCTGGCCGTCTGATCCAGGTGATCCTAGTAACATAGCTGGCCATCTGATCCAGGTGATCATAGTAACATAGCTGGCCATCTGATCCAGGTGATCATAGTAACATACCTGGCCATCTGATCCAGGTGATCCTAGTAACATACATGGCCATCTGATCCAGGTGATCCTAGTAACATACCTGGTCATCTGATCCAGGTGATCATAGTAACATAGCTGGCCATCTGATCCAGGTGATCATAGTAACATACCTGGCCATCTGATCCAGGTGATCCTAGTAACATACATGGCCATCTGATCCAGGTGATCCTAGTAACATACCTGGTCATCTGAATCCAGGTGATCATAGTGACATACCTGGCCATCTGAATCCAGGTGATCATAGTTCTCACATCTGTTCTGTAGCAGGAAGCATAATTAATTTGCTGACGTTTTTTGCATTCCATCATGTAAGAGTATCTAATCTCTAGGTTCAAATCGGCATCGAGGTGGGGGACTTTTTTTGCTAATGGTTAATTGTTTATAGCCATATGTTCAGTTTGGTTATAGCTTTCACACAAAACATGTAAGAACAAATAGCGTAGGCTGTTCTTCATTTGATAAAATGCAGTTTTGATTGTCTTTTTCTTGTGTGTATGTGAGAGAAATGATTCTTCAAGAAACAAATGAAAACTGTATATAGCCTTTAAAAATATAGATGTCAGTTAAATTCATTTGTATTATTATAGGCATGTTATAAGAAGGAATAACATGGATAACTTAGTGGATAATTTCTTGAAGAACAGAGATGTTTATGTGTCTCAAATACTTGCCATAGGAATGGGTTGACAAATAATGACTGGATCAAGATTAAAGTGATATCGATACACTTGTAACCTATAGGAAGAGATGCTGGCACTATTGTCTCAGGGGTGAAGGTTTCTCTTGGCCATATCTTCTGTTTATATGTTGTACAACATCTGTGCTACAGGAAAGATGCTTGTCAAGTTGATGCCCAGCTGACATATATTATTTCTGAAGATTATTGTTCATCATCAGTAACCTCTGGTAGAAAGTTCGGGTTGTTTGTCCACTCCTGGACTTTGGTCTTCATCCAGAACTTGAGTTTTGTGTGCACACCCATTTTATATTTCTGGCTTATTTGTATGCAGACTGTTGTTTCCTTGCCTCTCAGGCAGATGCACTCCAATTCTGAAGGAAACATTCTCAGCTAGTCACCTTCTATGACATACTTGTTAGTGGAAAAGTGGGCCTATTCTTTGTTCTCCAGAACCCCACACACAAAAAAGATGAATGTGATGTGTATATCCAACTGACATAGATTATCTCTTTTGCAGACAACAAGGAAGCCATTGCTGAACAGATGGATGCTATTTACAAGATCATCCCGAACGTGAACTTCCACACAGGTGTCCAAGCTTTGACACTGCTCCATCAGGTGATGGATGCCAGGTAGGTACTTGATGTTGTCTGGCTCTCTCACCATTTTGCCCTACTAGTATCTAGCTATGTAGATGTTGTACCTAAAGTTATATATTTAATGACCAGTATACATGCCTTGAGGTCTCTATCCTCTCCTTATATGGAATAGGTAGGGTGGGGGGGGGGGGGAAGGGGCACTTCCTGCTAGTTTTAGAATCATTGGTTAAATTGGTGCTTGACTTAGAGGTAGTCAGATAATTGCAGTTCAAGCTGCTTAGCAGAGGAGTCTCCCCATGATTGCTCTCTACCTGGACAAAAAAACCCACCCAGAATGTCCATGACTGTCACTTGTCAAACAAACGGACACAATGCAGTCTCAGCAAAGCCTGTAGCATACACATGCAGTAAATGCATAAGGCAGCCATCAGAAGTACCAACACAAACAGTCAAATACTAGAAACTCATTTCATAGTCCATGGAAGCAACAGTTGCAAAAGATTAATAGTTGCACACACAGTTACTCACATAAGGCACTAGGTTTTTTGGCAGCAGGCCACTCCTCTTTTTCTGAAGGTGTTCAATGTTGTTTGTTGCACAGTTAGACAGTTTGCTGTTTGGCAGTCACTTTTATGTCTCTTATCCAACATTTTAGCACCAACGCCTGTGATCGCTTCTACATGTGTCTCTACCGCAAGCTGCTGGACCCAGCACTGAAAAACTCATCCAAGCAAGCCATATTTATGCACTTGTTGTTTAAGAGCATCAGAAATGATGTGGTTGACAAAAGAACCAGGGTGAGTTATTGTGTTTTTAAAAAAGAAATGTTATGTGAATAAAGAAGACAGACAAGAGATTGCACAACTTATTTCCTAACATATTTCAATGTTTTCTGCCAGGAGGCATACCAGTGAAACAAGCAAATGAATTCTTCTCACCAAAATACAAAATCAGCCACATTGAAACACTAATGGCCTATTTGAACATGGCAGGTGTCTGTTCCTGACTTCATCTTTTTGTTTCTATAGTGTGCATGTGGCGAGAGTGAAATTTGCCAGAAAGTAAATTGTGCAACCTGTTGTCTTATTTGATAGACTGTACAGTGGGGAAACATTGCTTTGATTATTTGTTGTGATTTGTTTGCCACCAAGAGTGATATACTTTAGGAATTTCAAATGAAATCCAAATTTTGACATCATCATGTGCTCTGCCAAAGCTGGTTGTTATGGTCCTCGGCGAGAGGCCAGAGAATGTCTGAGTGTGGATTTTGACAAAATAGGGACATAGTCTTCTCAAGGTATCCGCCACCCATAACCAAGGAACCATAGAAAATATACTGCAACCTGATAAACATATAAGTCCTGTTCAGACCCTTGGCCATCTTCAGCAGTAAGGCCGAATAGGTTTATGAAAATTCCAGTTTTTTAGGCGGGTCTGTGCTCACCATTGTTATCCAGACTTGCAACATATTTTATTATTATTATATTTTATAATGGCTCACTTATTTATCTTCATTATGATAATTCTTTCAATAAAATATATTGCAAGTTAATTAAACTGTAGTTCAGTTTTTTTAATAAATTTATTCGGTAACAATGGTGAAAACAGACTGGCCTAACAAAATGGGAATTTCCGTAGACCTGTTGGGCCTTACTTTTGAAGCTGGCCGTGTTCAGAGCTCAATATTTATGTGCACAGTTAATCCCCCAGGACCACAGGACCTTGGAAAATATACTACTACTTGATAAACACTTGTCCTGTTCAGACCAGTATATATCTTTGCTTAGATCATTACATACAGTTGTATCCATGAAAGTCATTACAGTTGTATTTTTCTACCATTTTGTTGTGTTTTCTTTTTGATGTACTTTTTTTTAAAGATTACCATTCAGAATGCGCTTTAGTCATTTGAGATTATGTAATTTGTAGCTGCAGAGCTGCTGCTTGTACCTGCTGTGTTCTCACCTGTAGGTGTTATGTTGTTACCTGTACCCACCATGTAGTTACCTGTACGCACCTTCTAGTTACACCCCTTATGTAGTTAGCTGTGCCTGCATTCGAATTGTTGCTCTAAAAGTGTCTGGTACCCCTAATGTCTGTAATTTTATGTTATATATCCAACAGGCTTTCTTGAAAAGAACCCTGCAGGTGTACTCACAACAAGCACCTCAAATCATTTGTGGAGTGCTCATTCTCTTGTCGCAGGTAATTGTTAACAGTTAAAAAACAAATAACAGTGAAGCCACAAATGCTGACACACACGTAGGCCCGCCCACCCACCCTCCCTTTTCCCCCGCAAGACACATGTCAGCAACTAATTAAGGGTTTGCTGTATTCGGATGTGCTCGGCTGATGGGGCTCAGATATCACAGCCTAGCTGTACACCACAATATGACACGTCAAACACCCAATGAGGGTGAACACATGAACGACAGCATGAAGATGGGCCGGGGGCATAAGAGATACCTTGGGCAGGATAGGTAGGGGCTGACTAGCATGAAGATAGACAGGGGGCATAAGAGACACATTGGGCAGGATAGGTAGGGGCTGACTAGCATGAAGATAGACAGGGGGCATAAGAGATACCTTGGGCAGGATAGGTAGGGGCTGACTAGCATGAAGATAGACTGGGGGCATAAGAGACACCTTGGGCAGGATAGGTAGGGGCTGACTAGCATGAAGATAGACAGGGGGCATAAGAGACACCTTGGGCAGGATAGGTAGGGGCTGACTAGCATGAAGATAGACAGGGGGCATAAGAGACACCTTGGGCAGGAAAGTGCATGAAGGACCCAGTTACATTCCTGCACATAAAG
The DNA here is from genome assembly GCA_905116865.2 of Candidula unifasciata. Classification (NCBI taxonomy): domain Eukaryota; kingdom Metazoa; phylum Mollusca; class Gastropoda; order Stylommatophora; family Geomitridae; genus Candidula; species Candidula unifasciata. Next base: position 724,298 of record CAJHNH020008532.1, read on the forward strand.
GGACCTGCTACCTGATCAGTGATGTTGAGAGTGTGTGCCAAGTTATCTTGTATTAATTATGCATTTTGTTAGAATTGTCACATTTGTTCATTTATCTATAGAACTGTTCTTCTTTACATTCACTGGCTGTAAACTCCAGTGGAATTTTCTGGTTATTGGTCTTAAGTTTTGTACCAGAATTTGAAAATCTGCATCCACATCTGTTTTACACATTCTGCTTAACCTGTGTGCAGACTGTTGTCCCTTGTTTCTCGGGCAGATGGGCTCCGATGTTTGCAGGAAAATCCTAATTAGTGACCTTTTACCACAGGCTTTTTAGGAAGGTATTGGGTCTCTTTCCCCCCCCCCACTCCCCCTTTCCACAGTGGGACCTTGGAAACCCACACAAGAAATCTGCTGATGTCAAATGCTTCATGCAATGGCCTAAATGCAGTTCTCATCTTACCAGGGCAGACAGTATCTACCCAGAACTGTTCTGGGGTGAATGCCAGGAACATCTTTTGGAATTAACAGTTGCTGGCCATGTCACCTCTCATATGCCAATGTGGTCACGAAAAATGGAACTGAACACCCAATTCCCAGTTTAGATTGCTGGCACAAAAACAACGTTAGTGTAGTTCAGAGATGTTGTGTTTGCTGGCACAAAGACAAGTTTAGTGTAGTTCAGAGAAGTTGTGTTTGCTGGCACAAAGACAAGTTTAGTGTAGTTCAGAGATGTTGTGTTTGCTGGCACAAAGACAAGGTTAGTGTAGTTCAGAGATGTTGTGTTTGCTGGCAAAAAGACAAGTTTAGTGTAGTTCAGAGATGTTGTGTTTGCTGGCACAAAGACAAGGTCAGTGTAGTTCAGAGATGTTGTGTTTGCTGGCACAAAGACAAGGTTAGTGTAGTTCAGAGATGTTGTGTCTGCTGGCACAAAGACAAGTTTAGTGTAGTTCAGAGATGTTGTGTTTGCTGGCACAAAGACAAGTTTAGTGTAGTTCAGAGATGTTGTGTTTGCTGGCACAAAGACAAGTTTAGTGTAGTTCAGAGATGTTGTGTTTGCTGGCACAAAGACAGATTTAGTGTAGTTCAGAGAGGTTGTGTTTGCTGGATTGCTGTTAATGCTGGGATTTGTCTTGTATTACAGTTACTGAAAGAGAAGCCAGGTCTGCTGGATGTCAAACACATGGCAACGGTAAGTGCTCGTCTCCAAATCCAGGGTGATCCAGATGTTTTTGTTGATCTGAAGGGGATTTGCTCATATGGATTAGGTTCAGAGAAAGTAATTTGACGACCCTAGTAGGTTATTGCCTGAAATGGCTCTAGAAGGAAAGTATGGACCCCAAGAAAGTGTCTGTTTTGAGTTCTGTAAGTCGAGTAATCATTTGACCCTCTCACCCTAATCATCATGTGCCTTGCCGTCTGGCTTGGGTGATCATGTCTCTCCATAATCTACGATCTCCAGTAGCATGTATCAGTTTGTGTGCTGACAGATCTCCATGTCATGCAACAAGACTGTTGAAAATCTTCTCTCGTTGTCTTCCTCTATCCCTCCTTCCACAGATCTTTCCAGTGGTCACAACATTTTGCATTTTCCCTCTTCTCATAACATGACCGAAAAATAATGACTGTCTCCTTCTGGTGTCTGTGATAAGTTGTTTTCTGGCTCCCGCCTCTTTCTATACCTCTTGGTTGCTCTGTTAGGCTGTCACCCTGTAAGAATCTTTAAAAAATGACCTTTTTTTTTCTCTCAAAATGTTGCATATAAAAATTTTTTTTTTTTAAAAGAAGCGCATTGATAATTCTTAGTCAGTCTAACTAAAGAAACTAGAGATAGAGAAGGGGACAGAATGGGAAGTCTTGATAAATTTTTATAAAAATCCAATTTGTTGAGACTTAAAGACCAGAGAACAGATGTGCAAGCATGATGGTCATTGTGACTTTACAGCTGTGAAGTTGCTAGATAATGATTTTTGATTTCTTAAGTCACAATTTTCACGCAAAGGTATGTTTTTTTTACACAAAGGGAAGTAATCACTTCATGCAAATGGAGCATGGAGTTAACTGCTTTCCTTCCCACTGACCATGAAAGAATGTGTTTTCAGCCATGTTGGGCAAAGTCATCATGAGGTTATTATGACCAAAAAATGCATTTTTCTGTTACCATTTATATCTCAGATTTTTGATGTAAATATCATCATACTCACCAGGTCTACATACTGTATTTATAACCTGTAGCAAGACTGTTGAAGGGCCTAGTGACCAGTGCCTACAGACGTCATATTATCAAAAACCAGTAAATGCCGGAAAACTAGCTTGTACAGAATGACGTTACTTTTGGTTACCAGTGTCAGACTTGGACATTGACAAAAGAACATGAAAGAAAACTAACCAACTGTGAGATGATTTGTTTAAGAACGGCTGTAAATAAAACCAAAATAGATCGAGTGAGAAACGACATGATCACAAGAACTGTTGGAACAACGCCCATCGTGAAAGTTATTGAGAAAAAAAGAATGAAATTGTTTCGCCATCTAATGAGAATAAAACCAACGATGCCAGCAGCAAAAGTGTACACCCTGACATCAAGAGGCAGGGGAAGACCAAGAAGAATATGGATTGAAGGAGTGGCTGACACCTTGAGACTGCATAACATCATGGCACATCAATATGTTTAGATATAAATTATTAAATGCATATAAGTCTGTGGAATATAAAGATAGTTGTATATGGGAGATTGGTTTTGTTCTTGATGTTTAGAATCACCTCTGCTAGCTTCTGTCTTCACTTCCTTACTTTCTACTCAATGCAACAGGAAGGTTGGTCAGATGATGAGGAGGAGAAGTTTGTGGATCTCCCAGCCCCGGCCGAGTTCGATACACCTGGAAGCAGCAACCTGCTTAACCACAGTCGAGATATTGCTGAAAATGGCGTAGCGGTAGAAGATCACAAAGCTGCCCAGTCTGACAAGACCTCACATAAAGCCAAGGGGTCTTGGGTCCACAGGGCTAATTTTGGAGGCAAAGGTATTTGCTTTTTGAAAATAACAAAAAAAATAAAAACAAAATTTCAAGTACAAAAAGCTTGTCATTCATTCCAGCCTGCTTATTCTCGTTGGAGATATAAATGTTTTATTTTACAGTTTATTGTTACTGTTGACTATTTATTACAGAAGTGCCACTTGGTTTACGTCTTGAACATATTAAAAAGAACGCTCACTACATGCGTTACACTGCTCATGCAGAAACTGAAGGTGCTAGTTGTGCACACATACTGTCAACGCGAAGCAACAAGAAGGGAAATATGTGATGCTTGCACGTAGAATTGATCCCTTGCCACTGTCATATATATATATACACACCCTAATGAATCTTAAACTTACATTAAGTTTTTATTGTTGAAGATTTAGTTTGTAAGGATAACTTTAAGAAGCCAGCTTCAGGCCTCAGAAATGAGATATCTGAGAAAGATGGTTCAAGCGACAAAAACGGACAAAGTTCACAATCAGGCAATACGTTTTTGAAACCCGGGGTCTTACAAACTCGATCAGTCACAGATATGATAGTTTGGACATGTACGCAGAATGGGAGATAATCAGTAAAGTAGAGAAGGCCAAGAGCCAGGGTACCAGACCTCCAGGTCGACCCACAGTCCACTTGGAAGACAACACTCTAACAGTCCTTAACTGACAAAAGACTGGAATGGTACAAAGCCAGAAAGAAAACTGCTGATAGAGACGTCTGGCGATCTATCTGGCAAACCTCTACACAGCAAGGTAGAATAATATCGACTAAGTAAGTAAGGATCACTTTCATTGTAGAGTCATCTTAATAAATGTCCCATTAATTAATCACATAAAGAGAATTTCAGTATACAAAGCATGAACTCAGCAGCACTGGCGAGAACCTAGACTTATTTAAATCAGGATCACACATGCTATACATATTTTTATGTGAGCAAGTTTTCCTGAACAGCCTACTTGACCTGTTTTTAACATTGTTTTTAGATAAACAAAATGTCATCTAAGTTTTTTTCTCATTGTCTGAAAAATCATAAAACTAGAATATCTGGTTGTCATAAAAGGCAATAAATTTAGTCTTGTTTCCTTTGAAGTCGGAATGCATCTGCTTGAGAGGTGAGGAACCAACAATCTGCACACAGATTAGCCAAATGGATGTGCACCCAAACCTGAAATTATGGAACAAGATTAAAGTCCAGAACTGGACAAACAGCCAGAACTTTATGCTGGAGTTTAAATGTGGTGAATGAGTAGATATGGTACGTTTGAAAGAAGTGGGTAGAAAATATCTATTTTTATTATTTCTAGAATGTATAGCCCCATTTGGCTCTGCATATCTATTTCAGGTCAGAGTTCCGAGTATGATCCCTACAACAGAAACCCACTGTACTCGAGGGCAGAGCTTGACTGTCTGTGGGAACTAGAGCAGCTACTCAAACACTATCATCCTACCGTCAGGTTGTATGCTGCCTCCATTCTGCAGGTGAGAGCTGGCCAAACTTTGTATCAGATGACTTTCTTGCTGTTTTCCTTCGTGTTGACATATTGGAGTGTTAGCATCTCCACCTGCTGATACACAACCCTGAAATGTGATCCCCTTGTGGCTCCCCTTGTGGGTTCTGAGGCCCTATTTTAGGGGTCAAAGGAACCAAAAATCTGCTTACAAAAAAGCCAGTTCTACAAAATGGATGTGCACACAAAATTCAATAATGATAAAGTCCAGAATTGGACAGACAGCTAGAATTTTCCGCCACAATTTGAGGCCGGTGAACACTTAGAAGATAAAAAACCAAATGTGCCATTTTGTCTTCCTTAGTTCAGTAAATCAAAAGTATGCGCGTGTAATTATGCTAAAACTGCTTGGGTTTATTCCCAGATAATGGTTGGGTTATTTACAAAGTGGATGTGGCTGTGGGGCACAAAACTGTTCAGAAGTATGTTCTGAGAAGTACAGGAGGCCGGTATTCTCTTCACTACAACATCCATCAACTGCCCATCGGTGTACAGCACCGTAGGCTCAATACCTGTCATAGAAGAAGATAGTTTACATTCATGTTCCTATGTTGCTGATTTACATATTTATACATTTATGGGTGTAACATGTTTATCTCTAAGGTTCGGCCTGTGAAATCAAACCAAATACCCGGTTCAACTTCAGCTGCAGGCAATTTGGCTATAAAGGTTTTGCGTTGATTTCAGTCGTGGTATGTTGCACTGATAATTAGGAAAGCAGTGATTAATTACTGATCCTAAAAATCACCCAACAAAAACCACAGTCAGCCATGTCACACCTGTGGCCCTTTGCCAGCACACCTGCGGCCCTTTGCCAGCACACCTGTGGCCCTTTGCCAGCACACCTGCGGCCCCTTGCCAGCACACCTGTGGCCCTTTGCCAGCACACCTGCGGCCCTTTGCCAGCACACCTGTGGCCCTTTGCCAGCACACCTGCAGCCCACAGTATAAATATTCTGCAATAATTGGTTTGTTAAATGACTTCAATTAGTTGTCGTGTGTGGTTGTCATGGCAACACATGTGTCCCATACGGCTCTGGGAGACTTTCTGTTTGACTTGCCTGCTGTACAGGATATGCAGCTGACTTATTTAAATGGAGGCATGAGAATAACAGACCGTGGTGATAGCTTTTGAGACCAGCAAGGGCCACTTCTGTAATTAAAGCATGAGATTTCCAGATCCTTGTTGCCATCACATGTCTTAAAATGAAATTCTTTATGGCTTTTTTAAAAATTAAATTTAACAACTCTTTTTGTGTTTCAGAGGCTGCAAACTCACATTATAGCCACTTTAAAAAACCTGGTCCATCTGGGGTTCGTGCACTTCCTGTCAATTCTAAAGAATTCCTGGAGATTGGGGAGGAGGATGTGCCAGAGGATGAAAAATTCTTTTTCAGGTTAGTTAGATTTATGTTTATATGTAAGTGAGGTGTATAGGGAACACAACCCTGGTCATGTAGTCAGTGTGATGTCTGTTTATATGTAAGTAAGGTATATAGGGAACATAACCCTGGTCATGTAGTCAGTGTGATATATGTTTATATGTAAGTAAGGTATATAGGGAACACAACCCTGGTCATGTAGTCAGTGTGATGTCTGTTTATATGTAAGTGAGGTATATAGGGAACAACACCATGGTCATGTGGTCAGTGTGATGTCTGTTTATATGTGAGGTGTATAGGGAACATAACCATGGTCATGTGGTCAGTGTGATGTCTGTTTATATGTAAGTAAGGTATATAGGGAACACAACCATGGTCATGTGGTCAGTGTGATGTCTGTTTATATGTAAGTGAGGTGTATAGGGAACACAACCATGGTCATGTGGTCAGTGTGATGTCTGTTTATATGTAAGTGAGGTGTATAGGGAACACAACCATGGTCATGTAGTCAGTGTGATGTCTGTTTATATGTGAGGTATATAGGGAACACAACCATGGTCATGTGGTCAGTGTGATGTCTGTTTATATGTAAGTGAGGTGTATAGGGAACACAACCGTGGTCATGTGGTCAGTGTGATGTCTGTTTATATGTAAGTGAGGTATATAGGGAACACAACCATGGTCATGTGGTCAGTGTGATGTATGTTTATATGTAAGTGAGGTATATAGGGAACATAACCATGGTCATGTGGTCAGTGTGATGTCTGTTTATATGTAAGTGAGGTGTATAGGGAACATAACCATGGTCATGTGGTCAGTGTGATGTCTGTTTATATGTAAGTGAGGTGTATAGGGAACACAACCATGGTCATGTAGTCAGTGTGATGTCTGTTTATATGTAAGTGAGGTGTATAGGAAACACAACAATGGTCATGTGGTCAGTGCGATGTCTGTTTATATGTAAGTGAGGTGTATAGGGAACACAACCATGGTCATGTGGTCAGTGTGATGTCTGTTTATATGTGAGGTGTATAGGGAACATAACCATGGTCATGTGGTCAGTGTGATGTCTGTTTATATGTAAGTGAGGTGTATAGGGAACACAACCCTGGTCATGTAGTCAGTGTGATATATGTTTATATGTAAGTAAGGTATATAGGGAACACAACCATGGTCATGTGGTCAGTGTGATGTCTGTTTATATGTAAGTGAGGTATATAGGGAACACAACCATGGTCATGTAGTCAGTGTGATGTCTGTTTATATGTGAGGTGTATAGGGAACATAACCATGGTCATGTGGTCAGTGTGATGTCTGTTTATATGTAAGTGAGGTATATAGGGAACACAACCATGGTCATGTGGTCAGTGTGATGTCTGTTTATATGTAAGTGAGGTATATAGGGAACACAACCATGGTCATGTGGTCAGTGTGATGTCTGTTTATGTGTAAGTGAGGTATATAGGGAACACAACCATGGTCATGTAGTCAGTGTGATGTCTGTTTATATGTAAGTGAGGTATATAGGGAACACAACCATGGTCATGTGGTCAGTGTGATGTCTGTTTATATGTAAGTGAGGTGTATAGGGAACACAACCATGGTCATGTGGTCAGTGTGATGTCTGTTTATATGTAAGTGAGGTGTATAGGGAACACAACCATGGTCATGTGGTCAGTGTGATATATGTTTATATGTAAGTGAGGTATATAGGGAACACAACCATGGTCATGTAGTCAGTGTGATATATGTTTATATGTAAGTAAGGTATATAGGAAACAACACCATGGTCATGTGGTCAGTGTGATGTCTGTTTATATGTGAGGTGTATAGGGAACATAACCATGGTCATGTGGTCAGTGTGATGTCTGTTTATATGTAAGTGAGGTGTATAGGGAACACAACCCTGGTCATGTAGTCAGTGTGATATATGTTTATATGTAAGTAAGGTATATAGGGAACACAACCATGGTCATGTAGTCAGTGTGATATATGTTTATATGTAAGTAAGGTATATAGGGAACACAACCATGGTCATGTAGTCAGTGTGATGTCTGTTTATATGTGAGGTGTATAGGAAACACAACCATGGTCATGTGGTCAGTGTGATGTCTGTTTATATCTAAGTGAGGTGTATAGGGAACAACACCATGGTCATGTGGTCAGTGTGATGTCTGTTTATATCTAAGTGAGGTGTATAGGGAACAACACCATGGTCATGTGGTCAGTGTGATGTCTGTTTATATGTAAGTGAGGTGTATAGGGAACACAACCATGGTCATGTGGTCAGTGTGATGTCTGTTTATATGTAAGTGAGGTATATAGGGAACACAACCATGGTCATGTAGTCAGTGTGATGTCTGTTTATATGTAAGTGAGGTGTATAGGGAACACAACCATGGTCATGTGGTCAGTGTGATGTCTGTTTATATGTAAGTGAGGTGTATAGGGAACACAACCATGGTCATGTGGTCAGTGTGATGTCTGTTTATATGTAAGTGAGGTATATAGGGAACACAACCATGGTCATGTAGTCAGTGTGATGTCTGTTTATATGTGAGGTGTATAGGGAACAACACCATGGTCATGTGGTCAGTGTGATGTCTGTTTATATCTAAGTGAGGTGTATAGGGAACAACACCATGGTCATGTGGTCAGTGTGATGTCTGTTTATATCTAAGTGAGGTGTATAGGGAACAACACCATGGTCATGTGGTCAGTGTGATGTCTGTTTATATCTAAGTGAGGTGTATAGGGAACAACACCATGGTCATGTGGTCAGTGTGATGTCTGTTTATATCTAAGTGAGGTGTATAGGGAACAACACCATGGTCATGTGGTCAGTGTGATGTCTGTTTATATGTAAGTGAGGTATATAGGGAACACAACCATGGTCATGTAGTCAGTGTGATGTCTGTTTATATGTGAGGTGTATAGGGAACAACACCATGGTCATGTGGTCAGTGTGATGTCTGTTTATATCTAAGTGAGGTGTATAGGGAACAACACCATGGTCATGTGGTCAGTGTGATGTCTGTTTATATGTAAGTGAGGTGTATAAGGAACACAACCATGGTCATGTGGTCAGTGTGATGTATGTTTATATGTAAGTGAGGTGTATAGGGAACACAACAATGGTTATGTGGTCGGTGGATATCCTGCTGATTGACTATATTGACAACCCAGATTCACTCTCCTATTGAATGTATTTTGTTTCCATACTGTGATGTCTTTGGACTGTCTCAGTCTTGTTATTCAGATTGAAAATTGAAGTGGCCAGGGAAGAAAAAAAAAGCACTCCCGTTCCACATCTTCATGCGTATTAGGGTATAGGGCTAAACAGTGTATTTTATTTATAGCCCAGTCTACACTAGGTTGGTGATATAGTCAGCAACTCGCTGATTGTCTTTACTTCCCAGGACCTGGTATTCATTAAGGCTGGATCAAACTGGGAGCCACAATCATTTAGAAAATAAAAAAAGCCTGTTTCCCTGAGGATCTGAATCCATGACCTTCCGACCTTTACGAATGTAGTGGTAGGTTCATCCATGAATGTCATATGGCAGTTAATCCCTGTACACTTTTAGATTTATGAGAGAGTAGACCACATGATGAGTATATCTACAGAGCAATGATGTTGATTGTTGCTTATTATTTTGCATCTGGAAAGGAAAATAGGAAAGAAAGAGAGATGTTATTTCATCGCACAGTACCATTTTCTGCCTTATGTGGATTCTATAACATTGTCCCTGCAACAGTAGCCTTTAGGGGTGGATTACATGTGTACTGAGCCAAGTTGGTATACTGGTGACAGTTCTCTTCTACCCAGCAATGAGGTACAGGTTTTGGTTTCCATAACAACTCTTTGATCAACCCAGCCTCATTAAAAGGGCCACAGGTGATGCATTACTGGTCACCTCAGCTAGTCAGGGCTGCAGTGTATGCAAAGCTCTTTCTGTAATGTATGCAAAACTCTTTCTGTAATGTATGCAAAGCTCTGTCATTTGAAAGCCTTGTTGTAGCAACTCTGTGACATTACTGGACACCTCAGCTAGTTAGGGCCGTAATGTATGCAAAACTCTTTCTGTAATGTATGCAAAGCTCTGTCATTTGCAAGTCTTGTTGTAGCAACTCTGTGGCATAACTTTTTATTTTCTGATGAGTTAATTGGGGTATCAGAACCTGGGATGATTGATGAGAGAGAAAATCATAGCAAGGAGCTACATCTTCTTCTGTGTTTGCTGTTGGCATGTTCTTTGTAGTTTACACTTGGGCTGCTTTTCAATTCATCTGATCTCAGTGAATCCCTAATTAGTTGCCTTTTAGGACATGCTTGTTGAGGACTGAAGGCAGTAGGTCTATTCAAACCCCCCCCCCCCCCCCCCCCCCCCCCCCCCCAATAGGGCCCGGAATTGACACTAGGAGGAGCTGCGCCTAAAGCAGCAAAGTACTGTAGGAGGTAAGTCTTTGGGAAACAGATCTTGCACAAAAGCAAACAGCCTAGTGTATTTACTGTAGTGGGATTATGATCCATCAAACAGCCTAGTGTATATATTGTAGTAGGATTATTTAACAAACAGCCTCAGTCTCAGGAAAGTTCCCAAAAAAAAAAAAATGACACTTTTTGGTGCGCTGGTGGCATGTTGAACATATGGTGCTAGACTCTGATCTTGTCTAGACCCCTGACCCTGACACCTGACCCCTAACACCTGACAGGCGAAGGGATCAACATGATACCAACTAACTTTACTTTCCAGCGAATTAATTGGTATCTGTTTTTGGCTGAGTTGACCTGGTAGCGAATGTCAACTTTAGATTGGAACAAAAATGTGTTGATACCAATTTGAGCATAAGACCTTTGAGCCAGCAGCTGAGCATCTAGCCACTACACTATCGCGGCTCCCTCAGAGACTCAGACAAATTCTGCATGCAGTAGACAGCCTGGCAGAGTGTTAACTTTGTGATTGTTTCTACTTGACTCATTAAAGTTAAACCGAACAGGTTTCCACAGAGAGAGCCTGGCAGACGGTTTACATTGTGATTGTGTCTACTTGACTCATTAACCCTTTCGCTGCTGCGCCCTCCGCCAGCCAACGTAACCACTGTGCTAAGCCAGGCGAGAGCTAATCTTTCCCCCTGTGCTGAATACCGTTTTTTCCTTCAAAAGCAGAAGACGCGCTTACGGCACGGGTTAAAAATTGTACACCTAAAATAAAAAATCGTTGAAGGCGTGTGGTTGAACTTTGCGCTGACGAGTCAGACGCGCTATTACTACGCCGTGAAAACTCATTAACAAAAAGAAAACACTACAAACTTACAAGGCAAACACAAAACACTCTAGTAAGCAAATACATGGTTTTTATTATTATTAATAATATCTTTTTGTCTGAAATATTTCAAAACAAGGTGCGACACACAATGCCAAATCACATTCCTTGCACATGTATCTGGGTTTCCGTCGTTTTTTGCTTTTTGCGCATACCACACACTTTCTGGTTGGGAATTTTTTCTGCGATGTTACGGACTCTATTATTGAAGGGGAATGCCTTTGTACTAAACGAAGTGGCAGATCTTCACTTTTTTGTCCTCCTACACTTTTTCTCTTTTCCTTGCAATATTTATGTAGAATTTCTCTTACTAACATTAAGTGAAATTCGGCAACAGGTGTGTTTTTCCCCACAACAACTTTATATAATGAATGTGCACAGTACACCAACCACGCTTCACATAACGTGTAAAGCATCTAAATCCACCTGAACGCACGTGACAGGATGTTTAATTAATTATTTCTTTGGTTATCTGTTGCCGAAAATGCTAACAGCTTAAATTTAAAATAATTTAAAAAAAAAAAAGGCACGTAGGGGTTGAACGCTGGACCTTTCGATTGTAAGGCAGACGTGATACCAACTACACTAGAAATTCACATGAAACTATGAACTGAAAAAAAGACTAGTATTGTACACTTTAATAGACAAACACATTTATGTCAGTTGTATAGTATATAATTAACATTAATATTAATCATCACGTCAGTACGTGACTATATATATTTTATTTTTTTTTTGATAATTTTGGATCCGTTTCAAATCCAGTCGATGTAGATAGCTAGGTCATATTGTCACTGGTCAGTCTTGTTCACAGCCAGAAATACACGTGTCCGCCGGCGTGCCGCGAAGATAACCCAGCTCATATAACTCACACGTTTCAAAGTGATCCTTACTACTACTCCTTGAAAGAAACTCAATTAATTCTTCTTTATTTAAACAAATGTTCTTGTTATTTTGTTTTTAAAAAAAATTAGACTAACGCAAAACCAGAAATATATTTCAGGGCAAAAAAATTACCGATCACCGACAATGCTTCTATGGTAACAAAGAAACAGGATAACGTGAAATGCATCTAAATACGCCTAAACTTACTCGATAAGGGTTTTAATTGTATGTAAACGGGTCAGTTTGATCAGATTAAGTTAATGTGTATTGCTATTTCACCCCTAAGAATTACTGTCCTTAGCAATCTGTAAAAAAATGTCCAGAACGAGATATCTCGTCCTTAGCAGTGAGGGCACAGAAAATTGCAGCCGAGTTATCTCGTCTTTAGCAGTCTGCCGGGCAGACGAGTTATCTTGTCCATAGCAGCGAAAGGGTTAAAGTTTCACCTAACAGGTTTCCACAGAGAAAGTCTGGCACAGTTTTAACATTGTGATGGTTTCTACTTGACTAATTCCTGTATGTGTTTCACCGAATAGGTATTTCACAGAGAGGGCCTGGCAGACTGTTAACTTTGTCATTGTCTACTAAACTAATTTCTGTGTGTGTTTCACGAAACAGGTATTTCACAGAAAGAGCCAGTAGGCTGAAGGATCTGGGCAGCGATGCCGAAAGTGACAGCGGTAGCATTGGAGATGATGAGTTCGATGCTTTCTTAGGTAATAAACATAAGCTGCTATCAGTATGTTATATTAATGACCTTATGTTGTTATTATATTGTTATTTGTATGTGTGGGTTCTGGGGTCTCATTGTGGGGGAGATAAGAACAACAAAAGAATAGGCCCACTGCCCTTCCTTACAGTCGTGTTGTGAAGGGCATGTTTCATTTAAAGTTGGAGTGTGTCTGTCTGAGAGGCGAGGAACCAACAGTCTACACACAAATAAGCCAGCTTGTAAAACTGACATGCACATAAAATTCAAGTTTTGGAACATTACCAAAGTCTGGAAGTGGATGAACAACCAGATCTTTTCACTGTAGTTTACGGCCAGGAAGCACTAAGAGGGAGATATTGTTGTTATAAAGTTGTTTTTCTCTCCATCACAGCCATTACTTTATGTTTATAATTGTTGCTTCTGTTGAATCTGTTCTATACAGTTATTACTGTGGCTACAGTTGTTATTGTAACTACAGTCGTTACTGTAGCTACAGTAGTTACTGTGGCTACAGTCATTATCAAGTGCCATGCCACTTGACATGGGCAGCCTTGCTGTTCCACAGTGCCAATTCTCTCACAATCTGTATCAATAGATATGAAACATAGACAGTACCAGACAATCTGAAAGACTAACAGTAGTGGAAATGTGGTTTTCGGAGAAACTCAGATGCCGCAGACGGACATTGTTTTTTTTTTAAAAAATGCTTGCCCTTAAAGTACAGTTGGCACCTCATGTTGCAGTTTACAGCTAGGATGTGAAATCAGTACTTCAACCCAACACATCTGATTTCAGCAAACTTTAATTAATCACCATTTACTTCATGCTTGTTGGGAGCCGGTGGGTCTAACCTTATCCCCAGCAAAATGGGGCCCCAAAACCCATGTGAGGTAGACAAAAATGAATGAGGCTGTCCTTGAAGAAATATGAAGAAAAAACCAGATTTAGTTTTATTAGTTGAAGTAAGATGTAATCTGGCAGGTGAGATTGTGTGAGACGCGAAGAGATCACAAGAACTTTTGGAACAATATCCAAAGCTAAATTCTTTACGCATCAGGAGTTTATTGATAAGTAATTGAACTGTCCTCTAACGCTGAAAGGGTTTGGAAACGAAGACGGAAGTAGTGCAACCACCAAATGAGAAGGAATTAAATGATGGGAATTAGATGATGGGAATTAGATGATGGGAATTAGATGATGCCAACAGCAACAGTCAACAACCTGAAATAGAAACAAAGAGAGGCAGAGGGAAACCTATGAGAAAATGGATTGAAGGATCACTGACAGCCTGTGACTTAACCAGAGAACAGCCTACTAGGCAACTGCGCTGGTTGTGGCTCAGCTGTTAATCATCTCTGACATGGGACAGGGCAGATATTGACCGAAGAAGAAGAAATCAGATGTCCGTCACGAATATTTAAGCATGTTATGAGGAGAATTAAACTTTATAACTTAATGACTGGCAGATTTGATGGGGAAAAGAGTAAATGAAAAATAAAAGGATCAATTTTCCACTCACCTTCACATGCAGTGACCCTTATTTTTAACACTTGATTTTCCACAGATGGTTTTGAGAAAGACGTTGACAAAGATGACCTTGGCGACCTTGACTTAGATTTTGCTGGGTGAGTTATTAAAAGGATCCCAACCAACGGGGCAGAGAAGTATGGAGGAATAGAGAGGGAGAGAGAGATCTTTGTTGTAACAGAGTTTAATTAAACTTGTGTGTTTTAAGAAATGTGAGTAGCTGTTGTCGTAGCCACGATTGGCAGGTGATGTAGTTTGCTCTTTCGTATGATTGGTTGGTTATATAGGGTCACTAGGATGTGATTGGTTGAATGTAAGTTCTCTGGATGACTGAATTTGAAACCTTTAATCAAGATGCATTGATGTTCAGTAAGATTTAAAAAAAAAAAAAGCTTGCAATTCTCAGAAGGAGGTTGTGACTTTCCACCCAAGCTGAAACTGGAATAATTTATTCCTTGGGACTGTACTGCAGTCTTCCTTGGGGACTGTACTGCAGTCTTCCTTGGGACTGTACTGCAGTCTTTCTTGGGACTGTACTGCAGTCTTCCTTGGGACTGTACTGCAGTCTTCCTTGGGACTGTACTGCAATCTTCCTTGGAACTGTACTGCAGTCTTCCTTGGGACTGTACTGCAGTCTTCCTTGGGACTGTACTGCAGTCTTCCTTGGGACTGTACTGCAATCTTCCTTGGAACTTTACTGCAGTCTTCCTTGGGACTACTGTAGTCTTCCTTTCCCTCTCTAAACCTAGAAACCAATATCCAGTTTAAGGCTGCATCTTTTTTTTTTGGTATGTATTTAAAAAAAAAATATCCAGAAACCATGATTTGTTAACTCTTCGACCCTTCGGCCTTGATTCCATGAAAGATACAGTAAATCTAGGAAAAATTAGGCTCTTCTGCCTAACCCTGGGCTTGAACCTGGACCACAAGCTCATCACCCGGTTACCGCAAAGTCAGGTTTGACCATTTACGCTAGCAAGCCGGACTTGTGTGTATATAAAAGATACGATTTTGCTATTTAACAATAAACAGAAACAGTTTTTTTTCTTCAAATAGAGATTCACATAAATCCAAGGCAGCGGACAGAAAGAAAAAACAAGAACAGGTTTCTGATGATGAAAGTTTGGAAAGTGATGATTTTGATGAGGATGATCTGGGAGATGAAGAACTTGCCGCAGAGTTCCAGCAGGAGATGGAAGGTTTGGGCATGGACAACGATGAAGATGATCATGATATGGAGAACGAGCCGAGCAACGCTGATGAGCAGCTCGGGTCAGATGGGGACCTTTCTCTTGATGATGATAATGATGGTAAGTTTGTCTGCGGACCCGACTTATTTTATCTACATTTGGCTATTTGGTCACCTGCAGATTTGTTGTTTTTTTCCAGTATTTTTATTCTCAACACATAGATAAATTTTTTGTTTTGTCAAGATAGAGTTGTTTATGTTTTAAGATAGAATTATCTATATTTTAAAATATATGTAGTGTTATTGTGAATCTGGCTGTTTATTCATCTAGCTATTTTGTTTTTCACCCTTCAAGTTCTATCCTTTGCTCTGTTTATGAGAGCTGCGGAGCTCACCTGCCTGTACCACAATGGTGGATTCAAATCTGCACGAGGATGGATTTAGTTTTTAAAACAAATTGACCTTGGCTCCTGGGTCAACCAAGTCTAAAATGGGTAGCAGGTAATGTTCTAGGAAATGAAGGTAGCCAGTGTGATAATGGACCACATTAGCTAGGGACTGCTGATTGGTGTATACCAGACTATTCATCAGGCTATTGATCAGGTTTTTCATCAGGCTATTCATCTGGCTATTCATCTGGCTATTCATCTGGCTATTTATCTGGCTATTTATCTGGCTATTCATCTGGCTATTCATCAGGCTATTTATCTGGCTATTCATCAAGCTATTCATCAGGCTATTCATCTGGCTGCCTGAGATCTTGCAAGTGGCCAGCAGATCAATGACATTTGTATTGTTTTAATGATCTTTCTATGCTAGGGCATGGGCCCGCTGCCTGTGACGATCACCATTTTAAAATTGTGACCCATGAATAAACTGAGTTAAACAGCTCTGGTGTATAACAATATGTGGCTAACATCGTATTTTACTGGTGCAGAAATGGTGCTTTTACGCTTCTTTACGTTGATCTTGTTTACAACTAAGCAGTAACTTATTTTTGCAGCTAGTTAGATTGATTCTAGTTAGATTGATTAAGGATTAGATGAAGTTCAGTAAATTAGAGATGAACTTTGTTGTTAATCATTGATGAACTTTGTTGTTAATCATAGATGAGCTGAAGATGATGATGGAGAAAGGAAATGGCAAGAAGAGAAAGCAGCAGACAGTTGACAGTGATGAGTTTGCGATGATGGGGAAGAAACCCAAAAAGAACAAGTAAGATACCTTTTTATATTACAGAATCTTATTTGCTTTCCTCTTCTTCTTTTGTTCAACGGCTGTAAACTGTAGCTGAAACTCCTGGTTGCTCTACAGTTTGAAGTTTAGCTTTGTGCCAGTTATAGGTGACAGAACTAGAGGGCTGAGGTCATCTGAAGGCTAGTTGTCAAGGAGCCGGAGAAAAGATCACCTGGTTGTGAGTCAGCTGGTCTCACGATATCTGTAAAGTTACAGTAAAGTAAAATAGGCTATATCTAGAGTGACTGCAGACATTAGTGATGATTGTTGACTGACTGCAGACATTAGTGATGATTGTTGACTGACTGCAGACATTAGTGATGATTGTTGACTGACTGCAGACATTAGTGATGATTGTTGACTGAATGCAGACATTAGTGATGATTGTTGACTGACTGCAGACATTAGTGATGATTGTTGACTGACAGCAGACATTAGTGATGATTGTTGACTGACTGCAGACATTAGTGATGATTGTTGACTGACTGCAGACATTAGTGATGATTGTTGACTGACTGCAGACATTAGTGATGATTGTTGACTGACTGCAGACATTAGTGATGATTGTTGACTGACTGCAGACATTAGTGATGATTGTTGAGTGGGATTGAAATAATTTTGATATTGATTTGATGGCAGGTTTGACACGTCAGACTTGTTTGCGTCTGCTGAACAGTTTGCTCATCTGCTGGAAGAAGATGCTGAAAGTGGCCAGATTTCTTTGGGAGGCTCTGGAGATTTGAGAAATAAAGACAAAGCTGGTATGAATATGCTTACATTTTACAGTTGTTTTCGTTGTGAGTTGAATCTGTGTTTGATCTCGTTGTGAGTTGAATCTGTGTTTGATCTCGTTGTGAGTTTAATCTGTGTTTGATCTCGTTGTGAGTTGAATCTGTGTTTGATCGATTTTAACTTCGGAATGTTTACAATTTGAGCACAGAAAGGAGCACAGGCTTATCCTTGTAGCAGTTACCTAATAAGTAGCTTCAGTTCAACAAGCTCAGATCTTTTGCTGACACTGTACAGAAGGCTTGGTCAACCTGACATGGTACAGAAGGCTCGGTCAACCTGACACTGTACAGAAGGCTCGGTCAACCTGACACTGTACAGAAGGCTCGGTCAACCTGACACTGTACAGAAGGCTCGGTCAACCTGACATGGTACAGAAGACTTGGTCAACCTGACACTGTACAGAAGACTTGGTCAACCTGACACTGTACAGAAGACTCGGTCAACCTGACACTGTACAGAAGGCTCGGTCAACCTGACATGGTACAGAAGACTTGGTCAACCTGACACTGTACAGAAGGCTCTGTCAACCTGACACTGTACAGAAGGCTTGATAAACCTGACACTGTACAGAAGACTCTGTCAACCTGACACTGTACAGAAGGCTCGGTCAACCTGACACTGTACAGAAGACTCGGTCAACCTGACACTGTACAGAAGGCTCGGTCAACCTGACACTGTACAGGAGACTCGGTCAACCTGACACTGTACAGAAGACTCGGTCAACCTGACACTGTACAGAAGACTCGGTCAACCTGACACTGTACAGAAGACTCGGTCAACCTGACACTGTACAGGAGACTCGGTCAACCTGACACTGTACAGAAGACTCGGTCAACCTGACATAGTACAGAAGGCTCGGTCAACCTGACACTGTACAGAAGACTCGGTCAACCTGACACTGTACAGAAGACTCGGTCAACCTAACACTGTACAGAAGACTCGGTCAACCTGACACTGTACAGAAGACTCTGTCAACCTGACACTGTACAGAAGGCTCGGTCAACCTGACACTGTACAGAAGACTCGGTCAACCTGACACTGTACAGAAGACTCGGTCAACCTGACACTGTACAGAAGACTCGGTCAACCTGACACTGTACAGAAGGCTTGGTCAACCTGACACTGTACAGAAGACTCGGTCAACCTGACACTGTACAGAAGGCTCGGTCAACCTGACATGGTACAGAAGACTTGGTCAACCTGACACTGTACAGAAGGCTCTGTCAACCTGACACTGTACAGAAGGCTTGATAAACCTGACACTGTACAGAAGACTCTGTCAACCTGACACTGTACAGAAGGCTCGGTCAACCTGACACTGTACAGAAGACTCGGTCAACCTGACACTGTACAGAAGGCTCGGTCAACCTGACACTGTACAGGAGACTCGGTCAACCTGACACTGTACAGAAGACTTGGTCAACCTGACACTGTACAGAAGACTCGGTCAACCTGACACTGTACAGAAGACTCGGTCAACCTGACATAGTACAGAAGGCTCGGTCAACCTGACACTGTACAGAAGACTCGGTCAACCTAACACTGTACAGAAGACTCGGTCAACCTGACACTGTACAGAAGACTCTGTCAACCTGACACTGTACAGAAGGCTCGGTCAACCTGACACTGTACAGAAGACTCGGTCAACCTGACACTGTACAGAAGGCTCGGTCAACCTGACACTGTACAGAAGGATCGGTCAACCTGACACTGTACAGAAGACTCGGTCAACCTGACACTGTACAGAAGGCTGGGTCAACCTGACACTGTACAGAAGGATCGGTCAACCTGACACTGTACAGAAGACTCAGTCAACCTGACACTGTACAGAAGGCTCAGTCAACCTGACATGGTACAGAAGGATCGGTCAACCTGACATGGTACAGAAGGATCGGTCAACCTGACACTGTACAGAAGGCTCGGTCAACCTGACACTGTACAGGAGACTCGGTCAACCTGACACTGTACAGAAAGCTCGGTCAACCTGACTCCAGAGAAACAGACCATTATATTTAGACTGCATACTGGGCTCAACAGACTCACATCACAGACTGTATGGAGCAGTGGAAGATATACCTCACATCACAGACTGTATGGAGCAGTGGAAGATATACCTCACATCACAGACTGTTTGGAACAGTGGAAGAAATACCTCACATCACAGACTGCATGGAACAGTGGAAGAAATACCTCACATCACAGACTGTATGGAGCAGTGGAAGAAATACCTCACATCACAGACTGTATGGAGCAGTGGAAGATATACCTCACATCACAGACTGTATGGATCAGTGGAAGATATACCTCACATCACATACTGTATGGAGCAGTGGAAGAAATACCTCACATCACAGACTGTTTGGAGCAGTGGAAGATATACCTCACATCACAGACTGTATGGAACAGTGGAAAAAATACCTCACATCACAGACTGTATAGAGCAGTGGAAGATATACCTCACATCACAGACTGTATGGAACAGCGGAAGACATACCTCACATCACAGACTGTATGGAGCAGTGGAAGATATACCTCACATCACAGACTGTATGGAGCAGTGGAAGATATACCTCACATCACAGACTGTATGGAACAGTGGAAGATATACCCCACATCACAGACTGTATGGAACAGTTGAAGATATACCTCACATCACAGACTGTATGGAACAGTGGAAGATATACCTCACATCACAGACTGTATGGAACAGTGGAAGATATACCTCACTAAACAGACTTCATAGAGGCCTGTGGCCTTCTCGCATGAAAACTGCTGACAGGGAGACCGAAAATAAGAAAATCCATGTAGCTAGTTTATTTCAAGAAAGTGTGTGTAGCTAGTTTATTTCAAGAAAGTGTGTGTAGCTAGTTTATTTCAAGAAAGTGTGTGTAGCTAGTTTATTTCAAGAAAGTGTGTAGCTAGTTTATTTCAAGAAAGTGTGTGTAGCTAGTTTATTTCAAGAAAGTGTGTGTAGCTAGCTAGTTTATTTCAAGAAAGTGTGTGCCAAACTGTTTGAAAATTAAGATCAAGTTTATACCCAAAAACTTGGAGATGTTGTTCTCTTTAAAATGTGTTGAAGAATACATCACTTAATTTATAATGTGTTGGTAGATAATTATGTTTTATTTATAATGTGCAGTGGAAGCTGATCTATTTTTGTTGTGAAATAGTTTGTTGTATTTATAGTATGTCTTGTTGATAAGTATTTTTGTTGCATTTTATCATCATCATCATCATCCTGTAACGCTATGTGTTGTTGCTGTTAACTGTTTGATCAGATCCCTCCACCTTTCACAGTCAGATGAGATGAACTTCACGGTTGCCTGCCTAAGGCTTGTCCAGTCAGTCATGTTCTGTATCCAGGTCTTTCTTGGTATGCGTCTTCCTCTCCTTTACTGAACCTGTAGTATTGATTTTGAGAGACCGTTAGATCTTATTACATGTCAGTACATTGCGTTTTTTGCCTTTCCCTGCAGTTAAAAGAGGTTCATAGTTGCCAAAGTGCTGGAAAATTATATGGCGAACATCATCATTTGTGATGTGGTCTCTGTATGTTATGCCAAGAATTTTTTGGAAAGATCGCATTTCCGTGCCATACTTGGTCAATGTTTCATCAATCAGTGTTACTCATTTGACTAGTTTTTGCTCTCCCTGCCAACCCGTCGATGTCATCTGCAAATCTTAACTTTGTTACATTTTAAAATTATAAATAAATGTTATAATTTACTGTGACCTACAAACATTTGGAATCACCAACTAGAAAGAGAAGGCCAGTCACATTGATGAAAGGAGGGAGGTGATGTCGCCAGCAATGAACCTTGGAATTCCTAAGATGGATAAACATATGAAGACTTTTCTAGTTATATTTATGGCAGATAGTGATATGTTGTGGAATATTTTGGCTCCATTTGTCCCAGTATCTTGCAGAATATATTCAGCATGCACACTTATTTTTTGGTTACAGCTCAGAAACAGCTCAAGTGGGAGGCAGAGCGAGACAGGTGGGCGTCGGGTAAAATGAACAAGCATGGTGGTCACAGAAAAAAGGATTTCAAAACTGGAAACAAGAAATTCCAAAACAAGAGAAAGAAATAACTTGAATTAGCTTAATCTTGATATGACTCCTTAAAGTGTGTGTCAAACTCAAGGTGTTGGCAAACATCAAGGTATTAACTACAGCCACACTATTTTCGCCTGCAGATTCCACTCATGCAAGATTTAACTTTGAAAACATCCTCTAGCACTTTTGTTTTATGATTGTGAAATAAAACAAGCAGTGTGTTCCAAAATGGTTTTTGTTGAAGGGATTTCTAACGTTTCTGTAGAATCCTTGTAACTCATGTTTGTATTGATATAATTGTGTTATTCCCCATGGGGGTTTAAGACCCCATTATGGGGGGGAAATAGTAGACCCAATGCCTCCCAAACAGGTATCTTGTACGATTTGACTAATCAGAGGTTTCCTTCAAATCAGAATGCATTTGCCTGAGAGGCAAGGAATCAACAGTCTGCACACAAGATAAGTCAGATCTGTATACTGGATTTGCATGCAGAACTGAAGTTCTGGATGAAGACTAATATCCAGAAGTGGATGAACAACCAGAATTTTCCGCTGGAGTTCACAGCTGGGGAATGTGTAGAAGAAGAAGAGTTTTGTTGATGAAAGATGCTGGCTGAGTAGTCAGAGTACTGAGCTGTCATGTTTCAGGCCTGGATTTGAATTTTTGGTAAGATGACGATGAAAAAAAAAAAACCACATCCTAATCTACACAGTTGGCCTTGACTGTGTTAGCCAGGCAGCCCTAAAGCCTCAGACAAGACCATCCCAAACCCCATTCCCCCCCCCCCCCCCACACCTGAAGAGTAGTACATACAAGCAGTAAAAACCTGTTTACCTATTGTTTAGGGATGTTATTTGTGTCCAGTCAAGCAGACTTCCTACCACCTGACACATCAGTGAACTCAAGTTAAAATTACTGTCTTATGACCAGCAGATTTAATACCATTCAGTTTTTATATGGGGTGGGGGTGGGGAAGGGTGTCTGGGGTGAAGGTTGGGGAAGGGTCTCTGAGGTGAAGGTCGGGGAAGGGTCTCTGAGGTGAAGGTCGGGGAAGGGTCTCTGAGGTGAAGGTCGGGGAATGGTCTCTGAGGTGAAGGTCGGGGAAGGGTCTCTGAGGTGAAGGTCGGGGAAGGGTCTCTGAGGTGAAGGTTGTGGGTTTGTTCCATGGCTGTGTCGTTAAGTTTATAAGTTCAATTTTACAGAGATCCCAGGAGACTGTTGCTGAAGATGCAGAGTTTGTGTTTTGTGCAACTCTCTTGGCAGTTGGCTAGTTGTTCTGTGGAGAGACTTACAACTGGTATATTCTTTATCAGCCCTAAATCCTGTCCTGTATTATCATCATCATCAAGTCCCTTGCCGACTGGGGTGGGTGAACCTGCCTCTCCACAACCTGCAGTCATAAGCAGCATGTATCAGTTTGTGAGCTGAAACCCGTCCATGCCCTGACAGAAGGCTGTCAAGAATCTTGTCGCGTAGTCTTCCTCTGTCTTTTTGTTTACCACAGATCTTTCTAGCGATCATATGTTAGTGACAAGTTGTCTTCGAGTCCTCACCTCTTTTAAAACATCTGGCTTGCTCTTTTTATCTATCCAAGGCATTGTAATGATTCTTCTGTAAAAACCAAATCTCCAAGGCCTCAAGATACCATTTGGATTATTTGTTAATTGTCCAGGATTCATAGCCATATTTTAAAACTGTCTCTATATAGGATGCAGTTAATTCTTTCTCAGCTATCCTCCGAATAACGGCCACAAAAACACCCTAACAGGGGGCCTCAGCCACATGTAAATTGCTGACTTCCGGCGACTTAAATTGTGGACTTCCAGCGACTACCGCCACCACCGAAAGTATCTCCCATTCCACCACGTGCGGTGTGGATTGGGGCTAAACTAGATGCCTGGGACTCACGAGCAGCAGCTTCCGCATCTCCTGCAGCTTTACTCATGAGTCCCCGCCATCTAGTTCAGCCCCAATCCACGCTGCGCAGAGCTGCGCTAGAGATACTCTCTGCGGTGGCAGTATAGTCGCCAGAAGTCCGCAATTTACATGTGACTGAGGCCCTGTTTTTGGCCGCCATAATATGTGGCCGTTATTCGGAGGATAGCCTTTTTCTCTAACGTCCAGTGACATGGAGCTATTGTCTGAAGTGTTCCTCATTTGATACAATAAAGTTTTAGTCTGCCCTATTCTGTTATTTAATCTCTCTAGTACATATTCTGTTGGATGTTATCTAATTTATGGACCTAGATACAAACCTGTCCTATATAAACCAGAATAGCAAATATTCACACATCTGTACTGGTGTGCTGGCTTTATCTGTGCAGATGTTTCTTTCATGTTGCCAGTTTTTTTGCTGCTATCCTTGCTTGATTCCTCAGCTCATCACAGTAGTGTCACGTGGTTGACCCAGCTCATTGCTGTAGTGTCATGTGGTTGATCCAGCTCATTGCTGTAGTGTCATGTGGTTGATCCAGCTCATTGCTGTAGTGTCACGTGGTTGATCCAGCTCATTGCTGTAGTGTCACGTGGTTGATCCAGCTCATTGCTGTAGTGTCATGTGGTTGACACCAGCTCATTGCTGTAGTGTCATGTGGTTGACCCAGCTCATTGCTGTAGTGTCACGTGGTTGACCCAGCTCATTGCTGTAGTGTCACGTGGTTGACACCAGCTCATTGCTGTAGTGTCACGTGGTTGACCCAGCTCATTGCTGTAGTGTCACGTGGTTGACCCAGCTCATTGCTGTAGTGTCACGTGGTTGACACCAGCTCATTGCTGTAGTGTCACGAGGTTGACCCAGCTCATTGCTGTAGTGTCATGTGGTTGATCCAGCTCATTGCTGTAGTGTCATGTGGTTGATCCAGCTCATTGCTGTAGTGTCATGTGGTTGATCCAGCTCATTGCTGTAGTGTCATGTGGTTGATCCAGCTCATTGCTGTAGTGTCATGTGGTTGATCCAGCTCATTGCTGTAGTGTCATGTGGTTGATCCAGCTCATTGCTGTAGTGTCATGTGGTTGATCCAGCTCATTGTTGCAGTGTCATGTGGTTGATCCAGCTCATTGTTGCAGTGTCATATGGTTGATCCAACTCATTGCTGTAGTGTCTCGGTGTTTTGCGTGACCCAAGTCATGAACACTTTATCCTGGCTGATGTTCAAAGTGACCAAACTAAGCAAATATAAAACAAACGGGGACACTAATTCATCATCAACTTGTGGTTAACAGCTAGTTTGCGAAATTGCGGCTTTCGTCATAACAGACACGATATCAGCAACAATTTTGATTAGTCGCCTGTCATGGCATGTTTGCAAGGGTGAAAGGGGTCCAGTCTCCCCCCCCCCCCTCCCGCCCCTCGTAAATAGTGCTCCATCATCTACATGGGGTCGAGTCACCCCCCCCCCTTTTTCCCCTTCGTAAATGGTGCCCCATCATCATGGAATCCAGTCTCCCCTTCCCCCTCGTAAATAGTGCTCCATCATCTCCATGGGGTCCAGTTCCCCCCCCCCCCCCTTTCCCCTTCGTAAATAGTGCTCCATCATATCCATGGGGTCCAGTTCCCCCCCTTTTCCCCTTCGTAAATTGTGCCCCATCATCTCCATGGGGTCCAGTCCCCCCCCCCCTTTTTCCCCTTCGTAAATAGTGCTCCATCATCTACATGGGGTCCAGTCCCCCCCCCCCCCCCCCCCTTTTCCCCTTCGTAAAAAGTGCTCCATCATCTACATGGGGTCCAGTCCCCCCCCCCCTTTTTTCCCTTCGTAAATAGTGCTCCATCATATCCATGGGGTCCAGTCCCCCCCTTTCCCCCTTCGTAAATAGTGCTCCATCATCTACATGGGGTCCAGCCCCCCCCCCTCGTAAATAGTGCTCCATCATCTCCATGGGGTCCAGTCCCCCCCCCTTTTTTTTCCCCCTTCGTAAATGGTGCCCATCATTTACACAGAGATTTTCTCATTTTGTAATTTAAAAATTAAAAAAAACACACACAGCTGGGTCTTTATAATTCGAATACCGTGGGGGGGGGGGGGGGGGGAACTATTTCATTACAACCACGTATTTATTATAAGAGCTTAAAAAAACGAAACTACCCTTATTATGAGCAGTTCATTGATTTCCAAAGAATAGGATATTTTTGTGTCATAGGAAAGTTCTTGAAACACCGGGTCATGCACTCAACTCTCGTCTGCCTAGGACAACCCGGGAGCGTCTGGTCACGCTCCGACCCAGTCACGTAGAAATGATCCCGGTTGTAAAATCGGTCATGTCATTGACCCTCGGTTGTTTTCTTGTGCGTGCTTGAGCAATTGTGTTGTCACGTTTCCGAAAGAAAAAGTAAAAGACATGTAGGACACACTTTTGTTCAGTCCATACTGTCATTTTTGCACTCCGGGTATATCCTTGGATGCTCCAATCTCCACCATCCAAAAATCTACTATCATGGAGTGAAGGTGCTTGTTTGAGCCGAACCAAATAAATCACGAGGGCGGTTCCACATTTTTTACCGGGAAGGAGGCTAAGGTGACATGGAAGAAGAAACCAAAGGGGGAAGGGGGTCTGAGCTGCCATGTTAATAGCTGCCAATGCGTTAAGGGATGATACCGCTAACTTATCACATATCATGTGGTCTCTTTATACCAAGGTTATTTCGATAAGATATCATTTCCAGTTCGATTGTTAACATCTACCTTTTACAGTCGTGGATAAAGGTACTAGGGCTCTAGTAATACCAGTGTTCTAATAGTAGTCATGGTCGATAGAGATACGACCGTATCAGGCGGCATCGTAAGGGAAGCGGCGTAAGAGGCGAAATCAAAATACAAGTTGAACTTTGACCTGACAGCGCAAGGTTTTTAGGGGCGGCATGTCGAAGCTTTGCATCATAGGGACAAAATCTGCTGCACGGGGATCTTCAACCACGACTGATTGTAGTCTCAAACAAAATTCATCTCTTAGTCTGACTTACCAACGAATACGCAATATTACATCACACTGAGGCTTTTTTCCGGCGGTACGCAGCACCTTCGCCTTTTTTGTGCATCATTTTCTATGTCTACTTTAATAGACCCCTTGTGGCTAGTACCGGCAGCTTTTTAGACACTTTGTGGTGAGAACCGACACCTTTTCTTTCTTTAACAAAAATTGCTGCATGACACCCATCCTCTCTTTGTCATTACCGTGTTCCATTCTTGCCCCAACAAATCATGGTCAATAAATTGCAAGGTTACACGGAGGGGAACATCTGGCTGTCAATTAGCTTCTGATGTATCTCAGAAAAAGCTGATGTCGTATCGTGGCATGGACATTGCAAATGCCTCATCTTGTTAGGTAGAGTCGACAAATGCATCTTATGATTGTCTGTACATGAAAACCGGACTGACTTGTCACGCAGACTCCAGCCGTGTCATACGTTATCATAGTCGACATCACCGCACACTGGGCAATCCCATATGTGCTAAAGGCTCCGATGCAGCAGCCTTTCCAAGGTACCTTTACTGAATGTTTCCATTAGGAAATTATTACGTCTCCTATAGTGACCGTTCTGTGGCTAAGTCGATGCGAACGCTTTGTAATGCCGGGGTGCCGGGTTCGATCCCAGCTGCGGGCCATGCGCCTTGCGTTGGTTTCGACAGTGGTATCAAGAAAGCCGACCATCCAGAAAGCAATGGCAAACTACTGGACGTAAATTTGCCTAGGAAAACCACACTGGTTCTGCAACGTCATGTAAAGGATACGCAACTAACCGAACCTATAGTGACCGAGCAGACGACAATGACGTGCCAGTCAACGTCAGAACTTCATCATTAAAGTTTCCCGTGTGGGTTCCGAAGCCCCATTGTGGGGGGGGGGGGGGGGCGGATTAACTCGACCTATTCACGTTTCCCGGCCCATCTACACATTTTCTCAGTCTGATCTAGGTCAGAGGGGTGTCACTTTGTACTGCTTTCTTCGAAAGGAGTCTCTTGTGTGACCTAGTCCCAGACTGTGGGTAAGGGAGGGGGGGGGGGGGGTTGGGTTAGGGCCAGTTCTAGATGTTCTGGGGTGCCTGAACGTTGTGTCGTCGTGTAATACAAAACGTCTCAAAGAAAGCAGACTTTCATAAACCGAATACAGTCCGTTAAAAAAAAAAAAACAACAACAACAACATATCTTCAGATCGCGAGGCGAAACGTTTGCCCACTTAGCCATGGAGACGCCGAACAATTTCATAGAAGTGGAAGAGTATCATTACCTAACACCCAACAGAGTGGGTCTGTTGTACAAGGACACAAAGTGCACGGGCATTTACTGCGTGCTCTGCAGGCAGAACAATCCAGGAGGCTTGTGGGGCATTTTTTATGACTGCAAGCAGCATGACAATGGAGGTGATGGCTGTAACACGAGCTTACATGGAGCTGGTATCACAGGGCTGTTCTCACCTGAGTGAGTGTGTGCGTTCGTGCGTGCGTGTGTGTGTGCTGAGTGATTCCATGAGCATGATCTGGCGGGTGAAGGCGGGCTTTGTACGCAAACAGTAGATAGTTACTGCAAAATTTCACTGTGGAGTTACCTTCATCTTTGCCTCGGGGCATGCGGGTGTTACTGGCAATGAAAGAGCCGAGAGATTAGCCGGCTCTGCCTTAGTTACAGAGGGCCCGCTCATGGATCACGCCGACATCGTTAATGCCATTAGAGAGGTAGGACGATCGCACATCCTCCTTATCTTTGCTAAGAGTGGAAGAGTTGGGAGTAAAGATCGACACAGCCAGGCACGAGAAGCACACCGGAAGCACGAGAAGTCTTGTCAACCAACATAGAACTGGGACTATCAACCGCTGGAAGCTTATGTGTATATTGAAGGGGGAATCTAATCACCTATGGACATGTCCGGAGTGCCGTGAAGATAACCCAGATGTTTACTCATAACTCACAGAGGTCTTTTCTGTTATAATTTCTGTTAATGTATGTTTCCAATTATTGATCATCACCAATCAACCGATCCTTTACAGAACGTCGCTCTCGTGACGTCACGACTGGAAGTCTCTATTCTCTAGCAAGTTCTCCAGCCCAGTGTGCTTTCATAGACAATACATCTTCAATTTATTGTACCCACCTTCGTGGAGGTCTGCGCCTACCTCGGCTCCCGAAAAGTGTACCCTCCATCAGTGTTGTCCTGTTACCCTGGCTGTTAACATGGACATAAGATCTCAACTTTTGGCACAGGATTCTGTTTATGAGCCACTTCTTTCCACTTATTACTCCCTATAAAATTATTATATTTGTGACAACCAAGGGAAACATAAATAATCACCGACAATTGCCCAAATCGTATTCATGCCGTACACCGTGTAAGAGTTAACGTCAACTGTTCGTAGCTGAAAGAGGACCCAGACAAACAGAATGGGGTGGAATGGATTCACGTAACAACTGCTTGAAAGTGTTGACAGTTGCCTTCATTTCTCCAGAGTAAACAGACAAAAATTGGAGGTAAACATTTGCCAAATGTGAGGAGAAATAACAGAGCATGAATTAAGAAACGAAGATGATTATATCTGACAATGAAGAGATAAACAACTGGGCTGTATCGATCCCAAGCATAACAACTGGTTTATTTCCACCCCTGAAAACAAATCATCTGGACGTCAAGTTCGATTATTTAACCCAATACGGACAGAACGATACGCACCAGATCTGAAAAAACCGTAATAGAGCTAATCTTCTGAAGAAAGTGGGAAGGGGGAGGTCAACAGAAGATTTGGAACATACGACGTGAACTCTTGTTTTGACCCACACATTTGAATAAAAGGGAAGATTGAAAGAAAATCGCAGGCGGGGAAAAACAATAGTTTAACGAGAAATATAAAAGGAAAAGCTGTCTGGTGTCAGGAAATGAGGAAGACATACGGGTGCCAGATTGGCGTGGAGATTGCTGTTTTATTTGGCGGAAAATTTTAATTTGCAATCTGGATAAACTGGGTACAAAGCAATCGTAAACAACTTGAAAGAAAACAAGGAAGTTGCAAACGGTAATCGAAATTTGAAAGCCTTTTCTAGTGGTTTGATTGGAACTAACTGCCTGTAATAAATTATTTAGGAAGCCGCCATTGTGTAGTAGCTAGACGATCGCTTCAATCCGAAGGTCGGGGTTCAAATCCAAGCGGAGCATGATCTTTTTCAAAAATCACTTAGGCTCCCAGACAAGCCCAGCCTTAAGTGGGTAACCAAGCAAGCCATGGGAAGTAAAAGCGACTGGTGTCATGTTGACTACATCAGCCACCGAGTGTATACATAATTGAACTCGGGTAGACTGGTCAAATGTAACCAACCTGTACAATGCGTTGCCACGGTGACATA
This sequence comes from Candidula unifasciata, assembly GCA_905116865.2. Taxonomy (NCBI): domain Eukaryota; kingdom Metazoa; phylum Mollusca; class Gastropoda; order Stylommatophora; family Geomitridae; genus Candidula; species Candidula unifasciata. The sequence goes on from CAJHNH020008532.1 coordinate 754,244, forward strand.
GCAGCTAGACGTTTGTCTACGCACCCTAAGGTCGTGGGTTCAAATCCGATTGGGGTCGGACCTTTTTTTCAAGAAAGTGACTTTAGCTGGTAGGTCGACCCAGCCTTAAATGGTACCAGGCAATAATCCTGGGAAGTAAAGGCGACCGATGTGATGCTAACCACATGACCCACCAAGTGCTGATTGGTCTATATAATATAGATCTAGCCCTATATGCCCAGCACGTGTAAAATGGTAGAAAATGGTCCTTCCGTTTTTACTTTACAATGTTTTGTGTTCAAAATAAACGAGTGTAAATACAGGAACAAGGGTGCAGAGCAGTTCTACCACCTGTGGCTGTGCATCAGGGCAGTGACCCAACTAGGTCAACACATCTACACCTCTCGGCCGTCATTGTGTAAACAGGTTCACAACCGGGAGCCAGGCTAACGTAAACAGGATCAACGTTTTCTCTCAAGTCGGAGTGCATCTGTTTGAGAGGCGAGGAACCAACAATGTGCACGCAAATAAGCCACATCTGTATTACGGATTTGCACTCAAGTTCTGGAACAAAACCAAAGTCTAGAAGTGGACGAACAACATGGACTTTCCCCGGGGTTCTTATCTGGCAAACGCAGTTGAAGATGCAAAAGAAGCAGAAGAAGAAAAAGAAGAAGAAGAAGAAGAAGAAGAAGAAGAAGAAGAAGAAGAAGAAGAAGAAACAACAACAACAACTGCAACAACAAAACAAAAACAAAAAGAAGGAAAAAAAACCGAGAACAATAACAAGAACAATAAGAATAGGAAGAATGGAATTATATTTCATGCTGTGACAAGTAGTGAAATTATACCAACAGGGATGTAATAACACAACAGAAGTTGCTCTGTATACGTCAACAATGGCTGACAGTACCCGGGCTGTTTAGCGGGCATACGGATATTTCTACAGCAGCTGGCTGTTTTCCGGAAGATACTTTAGTCAGTTCCAGAAATCTTGCCTAAGTTTAAAAATGCGTGACTTGGTAACCGTTCGATATGAGTTTTTGAATTTTGACATGCAACCTGTAAATAATCATTTCCTTGTGAGAATTGTCTTGTTCCTATGAAAACAAACATATTGGTGATCGAGAGGCGGCTACAAGATCAGAGCACGTGTTTACAACATGTGCTCTTTCCGCTGTTCTGACATACTTTCTCCTCTACGGCAGCTAGTCAAGTTTTCCTTTCACCCCCTGGGCGTTCCTTTGCCTCTCGTTATGATGTTATGGTATGATTGTCTGCACTACTAAACCAGGCAAAGGTATAATATTTGACTGTGACTTCTCAAACTCTCTTGATCACAGACCCCACACAAACAGGCTATCGCAGGACACTTTCAAGTTGTACAGAATCACAAACAGCGACATAGTTATTTCTACTTCATCTATTTCTATTATAATCATCACAGTTAATACACTCACACAAATGTCATCACTACTAGTGTCTAAACTGTCACTAAAACTGCCACAACTACTCTACACCCAATGCAGTTGTCCAGACCGTCCGCTAGGACGTCCGGTCAACCACTGTCCTCAGCCGGTTCACAATCCGAGCTCACTTCCCTTACTTCAGGTAGTTCACATGGCTTTTGTGCACACCATAACAGTCACATGTTTAGTACTTTTTTGGAAGTTGCACATTGCCCCGATCTCCAACCCTACCCCGGTCAGGACAAATAGTAGGCTCTAATGTTGCCTAAAAAAAAAAAAAGACACCGCTTTAAAGGACATAGTCATCAGGCTTACATTTCACTAAATGACCTCAGTAAGGGGAACTTCTCACAACATCCCATCGCACTTGTTTCATAGGCCTTTCACTCTCAGGTGTCCATCTCTAGCAATATCCTTTGATAAGTTACATGAGAATAATTTTTTTATTGTTTGTGGGATAGGTTATCAAAATAATCACCACTTATTGCTGCGCATGTGAACTGATTTCCAAACAATCTCTCCGCGTGTGTCAGTTACTGTATATTCTAATTTGTAAGGTTACACACATTGTTAGTTAAAGATCAAAGAAATTCGCCGCTTCAAGAAAACATCAGCTAAAACCTTTGCAATTGTAAACATTAAAATCCTAAGGACAAGGGAAATCTTTGGTTAAGTGCACAAATTCGTGTTGATCTGTGCAAGAGATTGTTAAAGTATGAGGACAAAACTTTTAAAACTGACTGTAACGGGGTGTGCGCGTGCTGTAATCCAGCAGGGAACAAAAACAACCACACGAAAGTAATCAGATGCGGTAACTCAGTATAATTACCGAAAATTATACTGTGACCCGAAGCCGCTCAAAGTAAAAATTCCTACAGGCTTTCATCGGTGATTTCACCTACATTATCAGGGTCGGATTCAGACTTGATGAGGCCCTAAGATATATAAAGCCCTGAGGCCTTACCATTTTAAACAGTTCCCGTCCCGACATGGGATGCACTTGAGGAGGAGGAGGGGGGGGGGGTTTAAAGCCCTACCGCGGCTAAAGTCGGGGCCCTAAATATAACCTTACGGTTGAATGGTTTTTTCCTTGTGGGTTCCAGGCCCTATTATAGGGAAAACAAGAATTGACCCACAGCCAACCCAGCAAGCATGTCGTAAGAGTAGACTAATTTGAAGTTTACTTCGAACTTGGAGTGTATCTGCCTGACAGGCAAGGAACCCACAAACCGCACACAGAGGAATCAATCTGTCAAACGGATGCAGACACAACACTCAGATTCTGAAACAGGACTGCAGTCCAGAAGTGGACGAACAACCATAACTTTTCGCTGGAGTTTACAGCCAGTGAATGCGAAGAAGAAGAATGGGGTTTCTGGGACTTGTGCTTAGGGGATTTTTATCCGAATGGTGGCACTTTGTGTCACTGGGTGTTGGTCCACACGATATTGAAGAATTATCAGCTGCGTTGTGCTGGTCACCTAACCCGTATGCCAGACTATCGCCTCCTAGAGCGAGTATTTTATGGCGAGCTTCAGCAAGGGAAGAGGTCCCAGGGAGGACAGAACAAGTGCTATAAGGACGCTTTCAAAACTGCTCTCAGTTATTTTGGCACCAAGACAGCAACGCGGGAGGCTGCTCCACATGACCGTTCTGGATAGTTTACATCCCTCAGGCATGGCGCATCAGCCTGCCAGGCAGCGGAGGTGGCAGACTAAAAAGAACCTATCGCTAACCCCACATTTACTGCGGTTTCCACATATTGACAGCATCGCTCAAGAATTGTCCGGACTCATATTGACAGCATCGCTCAAGAATTGTCCGGACTCATATTGACAGCATCGCTCAAGAATTGTCCGGACTCATATTGACAGCATCGCTCAAGAATTGTCCGGACTCATATTGACAGCATCGCTCAAGAATTGTCCGGACTCATATTGACAGCATCGCTCAAGAATTGTCCGGACTCATATTGGACTAATCAGCTACCTTCGTACTCATACTCATTGATGGGACAATTAGTAGAAGTACTTTAGAGTAGCTGCTGCTTCGGAGAACTGAGCACGCATGGGTATGCCCGATGTGCAATGACATTAATTGTGATAACAGAACATAAAATAACATCTTAGTAGGGAGTCGGCAGTCCGAAACCCAAGTTTAAGGTGTCTCCTTCGTGCCAAAGAACTGCATGGCTGTTGGTTGAACAGTCGTTAACGAAGGCAGTCAGGTCGTTGTAGGGGCGACGCCTGCTGGTGGATGTAATGTCCTAAGTCCCTTCCCCAGCTAATAATGAAGGTACTGTTGGGGTGACCGTTTATTAACCCTCATATAATTCTTCCGGTCAAAATGGACGCTAGGCACGGCCACCTTTTTTATTTTTTTTTTAAAAGCCGTGGCAAATATTTTTTTTTCTGCCAGACGGTGGCCGTTGCATTTTTGCTCCATTTGTAGACTGGAAGGATGTAGTTTCGTCGCCCAGCTTCTGAGTTGAGTGCATGGCGTGACACTGTGAGCTGCGTTTGTTTTTCGTTGGCACAGGAGCGGAGCAACTGTGGGGTGACCCGTTTGCTATGAAGCTGAAACTAGGATTACCAGATTAGCAGATACTCATTGATAATTAACTACTACTTTGAATGAAAAGTAGTCTTCATCGCTTCCTCGTGATGGACGAACAACAACATATACGCCTTTTAAATATACGGATATATACGTGAGGAGAAGTGTTTAGTTGAACGTGAATCTACGGCAGGTCTGGCAAACCTGGGAACATTGAACTACGTACATACTAATGCCCAAGAACACTTTAGCAGATGTGATAGTGTGCGAACTAAGTTCATCAACAAACAAGACCAGTATAGAGTAGATCTTTACACCCCCCCCCCTCCCCTATACACCTCGCTGAGGTAAATGGTGGAAGAGAAGATAAAGAAGAAATATACGAATATTGAAAATATTTTGTCGTTTAATCTGGTAATCTAAGAATCTGGTAATCTCATTTTCAACTTCATAGCAAACGGGTCACCCATAGTTGCTCCGCTCCTGTGCCAACAAAAAGCACACAAAATGTTTATCACAGTTCAAATTAAATCCGCAGCTCACAGTGTCACGCCATGCACTAGAATCAGAAGCTTTGCAACGAAACTATATCCTTCCAGTCTAAAACTGGAGCAAAAAATGCAACGACCACCTTCTGACGGCAGCAAAATAAATTTGCCATGGCTAAAAAAAAGTGTCCATTTTGAAATGAAGCATTATGTGAGGGTTAATAAACGGTCACCCCAGAAGTACCATCACTATTAGCTGGGGAAGGGACTTAGGACATTACATCCACCAGCAAGCGTCACCCCTACAACGACCTCGTTAACGACTGTTCACCCTACAGCCATGCAGTTCTTTCGCACAAAGGGACACTTTGAACTTGTCGTTCAATGTTTATTGAAAAAAATATATTGAAGAATGCATCTGCAAAACCACTTTAAAAAATATTATATTATCCGCTAAAGGTTCAAAGTCACATCTTTAAAAAATATTTGAATAAAAAGAGATTTGTTGAAGTCCTTGCAGATTGTAGGAACCCCAAGTTGTAACTTATTTTAGTCCACGCCTTCAAGCGGAAGGTCGTAGAACCATGGACCTACGAAGCCGGTCTTTGAAAAAAAAAAAATTGACCTTGGCTTCCATGTCTACCCAGTCTTAAATGAGTGCAAGGTAAAGTCTTGGAAAATAAAGGCGACCCATGTGATACTGACTATATAACCTACCAAGTGCCGACTAGTCTATAAAATATAGGTCTAGCCTTATATGCCCAAAACGCCTGAGAGAGAGGAGAAAGGTCCTTTACTTTTCTCAGATAACATACACATCTGGTCCACAGGCAAAATGTCTCCCCACCGAGCTAATCCCTGGTGGCACTGGCTCGGTTGTCGACCATTCAGTAGCTAAAACCTGCTGAGAAACATTGAAACAATTCAACCCACATGTTGGCTCTGTGCTGAAAACCCAAGAGCAACTCCAAATTTGGCTGAACTGTGGTCAATCTAAATCTAATTCTAGCTCACCTGTAGGCGCTGTAAGAAATCATGACTAACGTAGGCGGGGATGGTTTCATAACATGCTCAACTCCGCAGAGATGACGTCACCACAGTTATCTTCCACACTCCACTTGTTTCTGGTTTCAGAGGGTGGGGTCCCGTCTGGGTTCCGGGGCCTCTTAAAGGGGGGGGGGGGGGGGGGGGGCATAGACTCACTGGTCCTGAAACAAGCATGTCACTTAAAAAAAACTGCAAATTATTACCTGTTTTTAAAAACGGCTTTCGCAGTGTAGGCAAGGTGGTCTTTTAGCCTGAGGATGTACAGCCGCATTGCTAGTGCTATCGCCACGACTGTGCAGCTGAGGATTTCATATAGCCTCCCGACAGAAAAAAAAATCCCCAGCGTTACCGAGGATTCAAACCTGGGTCTTCCGCTTGAGAGCCCCGCGTTCTAACCGTTCGGCCAGCTGCTCGTCTGTGTGTCGTAAAATGCCACTAATTCAGGATTCGCTGAAACTGAACATGTTGGGACAAAATGTGCAGATTTTACAGCCTAACTTTAAGCACTAACACAAAATGCCAAACGTCCAAATTGCGAACACAGGCGAAGAAAAGTGGAAGTGGAGAACTGCAACACACATGGCACTTCTGTAGCGTTTCGGGAGAAGTGTCTTTATAGCAGCCTCGCTTCGATAAGGGCAAGCGTTTCGATGGTCCATGGTAGATAAAGGCATCCGGCGTTGGCGGAAGGTCATAGAGAATATCCATCGACAAACTAGCTAACCACCCAACAGACCGACTTTCAAAGCCATAAACCAACCAACTAACTAACCACACAACAAACCTGCCCACCAGGCAATCAGCCTAGAAACCGGCCGAACCAACGCACTGGAACATGGTCGAGGAGCAATGGTCATCGTCTGTGATAACGAGCTACGAATGCCTGCACTTATCGACATGGCACATGATGATGGTAATGATTTGGCGGACACAGATACGACATCGCACAGCCAAGCGTTGGTTGACTTAGCCTTGGCGACTCCGAGTCCTGACAGAGTGACCCGTTAGTCTGATATATTGTCCGGGAATTTGGTCAAATAATCAATTCATCATAATCTTGTAGTCAAGGGTTACCAGGCAGACGCGGAATAATCTTTCTACCGCTGGCTTATCTTGACGCTTTAATTGTTTCCTTTGGGAACTCTCTTGGTTATCATTATTATTATTGTCTTATTGTTACACGGATCAGGCGGAATAGACTGTTGTCCAATGAAAATTACAAAAATAGAAAGACTACCCAGAAAAAAAAAATGCTTATAGCATGTATAATTCAAATTTGTGCCCTTTCAGATTGTTACCAACAGCTGTGAAGTTCGTTTGGTATACCGGGAGTCTCTTTGTATCACTAAAGGATTCAAAACACACACACACACACACACACACACACACACACACACACACACACACATATATATATATATATATATATATATATATATATATATATATATACTAGCTGTACCCGGCCACGCGTTGCTGTGGCATAGTTTGGCTAAATAGAAATGAAAGAAAATAGAAATCGCACGTGTCTAATACAATCATTGTCTGCTCAAATATAGAGATAGTCTTTGATCCCCGCCCCCCCCCCCCACCACCACCACAACTAAATCCACCTACTACTCTCTCCCTCATCAAAGGTTTTTGGAAAAGAAAGACAATGGAAATCGCACGTGTCTAATATAGTTAATGTCGCAATCATTCTCTGCACAGATATGGAGATAGTCTGGTTTTCCAACTTTAGAACACGCACCTTATAATTGTGTATTTATATTAGTGGTCGTTTAAATGGTGTTATTAGCACAGTAACAAAAATGGTTATTTGGTTATCACATGCTAAAGGGGACGAAAGTAAAGCTACAACTGTACTTGTGAATAACAAAGTAAGTCGTAACAAATAGAAAAGCGGAGGTAGCGTTAGTAAAATATAAACAAATTAGGTAATGAGAACTTGAAAATCACGTGTAAAGCTCTTTAAGTTCTCTTAAATTTAAGTCATTACCCCCTCCCCTCTTCCACCGACTACTGCTCTCTCCCTCTTCGAAGGATTTGAAAATCACTACCTGGCGATATTTTGTTGTTGCTGTAACTGACATTGACATCCCTGTCCATCCGAACTAAAATGGGGAGCAGGAATTGTAATAGGTAGTGAATGGGGCTAGTGTAATATTTACCACATCATCCTTTAAGTACCAGTACAACTACTACCACGACCACCACCACAGTAGCTAAAATAATGTCACTGCTATCTGTGTTACCATCGGAGTAGACAGAGAGTCGTGAGCCAGAAGATTTCGTTTCGCATGGCTAGTGCTGTCGCCACAGACTGGTCAGGTTAGGATGTATAATTTCACTTCCCGACAGAAGAACGCCATAACCTTACCGGCGGTCTTCACATGAGAGCACTATGGTGTAACAGTCCAACCACAACTATTACTGCTGCTGCTACTTTAAGTGGGTAAAGCAGTTACTGTGACTTAAATCTCTCTCAGTAAATAGTTTGCCCCCCCCCCGCCCCTAAATTCACCGACAACTCTTTCCCTCATTGAAGTAGTTGGGAGAAAAAAAACACACACTTGAAAAGCAAATGAACACAGGAAAAAAACACCATAATTAGGAAATGAACGCCATGGTAAACAGCACAGCTTAAAATTCCAACGCAAATGAAATAACTAAATCTAAATGAAAATAAATGGAAATCTATGAAATTTCAGCGTTACCATGCAATCGGAAAGTTTTAAAATGCAATCATAAGTATGCGAAATGGTCAAATTTAATTATCAAATTGCTTACACATTTACTTGTCTTTTTTTTAAAAAGTATTAAGGCAACATGGCTAGTGCTGTCACCACGACAGAGCAGATGAGGATATTATTTTAGTCCGGGTTAAAAAAAAAATTAACTACTGCGGATTCGAACCCTGGTCTCCCGCACAGGAACCCAGTGTTCTAGCCATTCGACAAAGCAGCCACTTAATCGGATCAACGAAAAAATAACTTAAATGTTAGAGATGTGTGACCCTACTACTGTGTCCCGATTTTAACACAACTCAAAACGCAGGCAATTGTTTTCTCATAGACAGATACTCCAGATATATTAATGAAACGGCACAACAATAGAAATCGCACGTGTCTAACACGGTTAATGAAGTTAATGTCGCAGTCAATGTTTGCGCCGACGTCGAGATAGTGATAGTCCTTGATGCCCCCCCCCCCCCCGGCGAATGGTGGAAGCCTTGCGTTCTGACTACGGCGCATGCGCAATTACTAACGTGGCTATAATTAGAAATCACTAAAATTATAAATATCAGTATCGATTATTATGGCATAAATTGTGGTCACCTATCTCTAACAGTGACAGGTAGAATTTAAAACCATGATGGTTCAACATCCGGTATCAAAACAAACATATCCTGAAAATTTCAGCTACATCGGTTCAGTAGTTTCCTACTCTATAGGGGGCAAACAAAAACACAAACATTCATTTATATATATATATATGTGTGTGTGTGTGTGTGTGTGTGTGTGTTCTTTTTTTACACTCCTTTACGCGTATTAGGTATACAGGACTAGACCTATATTTGATAGACCAATCGACATCAGGCTGGTCGCCTTTACTTCCCAAGACTTGCACCTGGTACCCACTGAAGGCTAGGTCGACCTGGGAGCCAAGGTCATTTAAAACAATCCGGCGCCACTAGGATCTGAACCCACGACCTTCTTGTGAAAAGACCCATTCACAGAGGTCACCCAAGATCGAAAAACCACTGTTGACAGTGCTGACCTATCTCCCAGCGAGAGTCTTGCTGGTAAGACTGCTGACTTTTCTCCATGTGAGAGATCTTGCTGGTGAGGCTGCTGACTTCTCTCCCTGTGAGAGATCTTGCTGGTGAGACTGCTGACTTTTCTCCCTGTGAGAGATCTTGCTTGCTTCTCTCCCTGTGAGAGATCTTGCTTGCTTCTCTCCCTGTGAGAGATCTTGCTGGTGAGACTGCGGACTTCTCTCCCTGTGAAAGATCTTGCTTGCTTCTCTCCCTGTGAGAGATCTTGCTGGTGAGACTGCGGACTTCTCTTCCAGTGAGAGATCTTGCTGGTGAGACTGCGGACCTCTCTTCATGTGAAAGATCTTGCTGGTGAGACTGCTGACTTCTCTTCCAGTGAGAGATCTTGCTGGTGAGACTGCTGACTTCTCTCCCTATGAGAGATCTTGTTGGCTTCTTCCCCTGTGCTAGATTTTGCTAGCTTCTATCCCTGTGAGAGATCTTGCTGACTTCCCTCCCTGCCCACAGGATCGCAGTAAATGCGATAAAGGTGTTCTGACCCTCATGTACTAGGGGTCGATTTCAGTGATAAATGTTTTTTTTTCACACACACACACACACATATACACACACAACTGTCTCGTAGTTTTTGCACAGAGCCACTTGGGATAAGACCAGGTGCAACGAAGCTGAGCCTCTGTAATTTACCTTTTATCTTTTCAGACAGTGATACGAGAGTTGCACTGTGGAAGAGATTGGGGCCCATCATGTAATATTTGCAAAGAAATCAGTGGCAGCCAATAATGGAGACGGCACACAGTAAATGAAAAACACAAACGGTGACAGCCTAGTGTTAGCGCACTGGTGATCTTGTGTTCAGGTGCGTCTGTAGGTGCACTTCGGGAACTTTGAACGGAAAACCACCCAGACTCTAGACCAAGGGAAATAGTTTACAGATTTTAAATAATGAAGATTTTTTTTTTCTTTGTTTCTTTTTCAGGAGTGTTCTCTTGTCCTTCCAACAGTTAGCTTGTGGCCTTGTCAAACAAACAAACCTTTCTGAAGATCGATTTAGCCGTGGAAACCTTGGCCAGCAGCTACTAAATATTTCAGATTGCTATTCATAAATCTGGGATCAGTCTTGGCTGCTGGGTTAAGACCACCCACAACGATTGCCGGTGTTGTTGTTGCAGACTTTGTTATTTCTTTATCTTGTCGTAGTACGGATATGTTATGGACTAAAACAACTTCCTTATGGTTGTGTTAACACGGCAGTCCTGCTCACTACGGGAGCCCCTGTTGTGTAGTGGTCAGATAATTATATATAATAAAGAAACATACAATGTACCCATAGTCACTTATAGAAAGAAGTAGAAAGACAAAAGGACACATTAGACAACATGAAATTACAGCTGTAGTTATGTTGTGAAGTCTGTAGGGATTTGGCGCCTATTTTGTATGACGTCGGGGGTGTAGGGACAGCATTGCCAGCGAAGTGTCTAGAAGTGAAGGATTAACGCTTCCCCTATGTATGCAAAAGTTCCCAAGTCGACTAACAAACGACTAATTAGGTTCCCTACCTGAGAGGGCTTAACTAACACAGTTCACCAAGTCACATCGTACAGCTAACACCGATAACAATCAACAGCCAACCACATCAACACTACGTTAAAAGTCATCTCTATAATCGTACATAAGTCTATTCATTGGGACCAAACACAGTATGAAGATAAAGATGAAGTGGTGATTACCTAACTACTATCTGTCAAATACCCCCAGATACTCATTGATCTGCCTCTGAGGCGGTGTCACCTCAAAGGAGAACACCTAGCGTCAACTTGCCGAGAGTCTACAACATCAACACCTTCAGCCCACAGCCCCATCTTTGGGTCACCAGTAGCCTTTAATTAACACCACAGGGAAAGAATCTGGGTGTATGGTAGATGATTGAAAGAAAGCAATATTTGTTAGCCAAAAACTCCTGTATAGCTACTTGCATGTGAGCCGTTGCATTATCATGCAGTAGGAACTTATCGACAGGTTCTGAATACTCAGATCGGACTCAGGGACTCTTCAACTGGCGTTCCGAAATACTTTATTCAACACTAACCGTTTCTTTTTATTTATGTGTAATAAATTCTTTATCAAAAATTATCTTACTGGTGTAGAAACAAAACAACTTTATCTTCCCTTTTGATCTTTTCAGACGATTTTTTCCCTGCTGGTGTTGATGATAACTTTCTTTGATTACTTAGGCACTTGAGTTGTGGGAACATCGAGAAAACACCACGTTTCGTCATCTCCTACATGATAAAACGAACTTGGTGAAGGCTCTAGACTATGGGATCAAATGGGCAGTGCAACAAAACCGGCAGAGAGTCCTTACATTGAAAGAATAATCCAGCGGAGGCAGGTAGAGGCTCTGGAGGATATTTAACACTGTGGGGAAAACGTAGACGGACTTTTAATCGGGTTGCAACTGGCACTGTTAACATGTTGACTCTTCTCTTGCTACTGAAGAAGGGGACGGAGCACGTGTGGGAATGTCCCGAGTGCATTCACGTGTTTATTCATTCATTCATTCATTCATATAAACGAGTAAGTAGAATCTTTTACAAATCCAGTTTTGTATGTTGTTCTTCTTGTTCGCCTTAACCGATTGTTAACGACTGCGGAATGTCCTATTGTTCGTCTAATTCTCGACTTTGAGATTGTTCCAGAGCTTAAGTTTTGCGTACACGTCATTTTTACAAATATGGCCATTTGTATGCAGACTGTTGGTTCCTCACTTGTCAAACAGATGCACTTCAACTTTAAACCCGAGTAAATGGTTGAGCGTAATGACGCAATATTATTTGACTTAGCTTGACCCCGACATTCGCCAGACATTTTTTCACCACAGGACCAGACAGTCTGCAAGAAACCTAATGGTGGTGGATCGCGGCGACGTGGAGACGACAAGAATAGACCTGCCCGCACCAAACCACAAATACACTGTGACAGAATTAAAGTAGTTATGGCCGGCTACTTGAGGTAATAACTTTGTCATTATTGCTAATATTTGATGTCATCGCATTGCTAGCTCTTCCTTTTATTTTTCCGCGGCTTCGTCTGACGCTCATGCCACCTTCCGCAAATGTCTCAAAATGTCGGCCTGACTAGATACCAGAGGGAATTCAGAAATTCTGTTTTTGCTGAACTTATGTCAACATCTATTTTTAGGCCCAGCCCACGCCGGGCGCTTTATTTTAGCAAGCTCGCAGACGGAGACCTTGTTAAGATGGATTTGGAACATGATATAGGGCTCTTGCTTTCCACCAGATTTCGGTCGCCAACCAGGCGTTTATGATGAGAGGTGTCCTGTTCAACTCTGTTTCATTGTCCATAAATCAGAATTATGCTTCAATTTCCTTGTCTTTCTGAGCAAAGGTTCTCAGTTGTTAAACTGCAGCCCACTTGACCGATGTTTCAACATTGTGTGGGAATCGAAGATTGCGAAAGTGCAGAATATAAACAGGGGGGCAGAGAATCGTGACGCTGAATGAGGGTTTGGTAATAGCTCTCCAACTGTGGCTTCCTCCTGCCGCCAAACATATTTGATAGGCAAGGGAGATATGGTGGGGGTGGGGGGAGGGGGTGACCTAAAGGGATCTATTCATAGTTAAATGACCATAATAATAATCATAATATCAGTAATATATATATATATATTCCTAAGTGGGTTATAGGGTTCCAATTATAGGGAAAACAAAACCCACAGCCTATACAGAAACGTGTCGTAAAAGTCGACTCATTGAAAGCTGCCTTCCAAGTCGGAGTGCATCTGCCTTAAAGGCAAGGGACCAACAGTTAGCACACGCGTGAGTCAGATCTATTTTGTTGTTTTAAATATCCAGAGACCATGAGTTGTAAACCCTTTGGCCCGATACTACGGATACCGCGACTCTTCGGCCTTGATTCCACGATTGATACCGTAAATCTGGTTGAAATGTGGCTTTTCTGCCTACCCGAAGGCGTAAAGTCGGACCACAAGGAGTTGGTCACCCAACGGTTGTACTCGCAACACATAGGTTCTCGAACAGGACTGGAAAGAAGAAGTGGACGAACAACCAAAACTTTCTCCAGAGTTTACTGCCAGTAAACGTGAAGAAGAATATATAGATGGGGAAAAATGTAGCTGTGTAACAATTTGTTTAAGATAATTTCCATATACGGTTTAAACCGGCGAAAGATGGACTAATCAGACACTGTGGAACATCTAATGGCAAGATGTGTTTTGTTTTGTCTGGAGAAAATGCAGAAGAAATTGCTTTAGGGAAAGGTTTAAAAAAAAGATAGTGGGTGGGGAGCTGGGAGAATGATGGAAAAGGGGAGGGTGGGACACGAGTGAGACAGACTAATACGGTTACAGGAATCAGAGGAGGGTGTGTACAAGTGTTTGTGTAGCAGATCACAGAGGAGGGCGTGTACAAGTGTTTGTGTAGCAGATCACAGAGGAGGGCGTGTACAAGTGTTTGTGTAGCAGATCACAGAGGAGGGCGTGTACAAGTGTTTGTGTAGCAGACACAGAGGAGGGCGTGTACAAGTGTTTGTGTAGCAGACACGGAGGAGGACGTGTACAAGTGTTTGTGTAGCAGACACGGAGGAGGACGTGTACAAGTTTTTGTGTAGCAGACACAGAGGAGGGCGTGTACAAGTGTTTGTGTAGCAGATCACAGAGGAGGGCGTGTACAAGTGTTGTGTAGCAGACACAGAGGAGGGCGTGTACAAGTGTTTGTGTAGCAGACACGGAGGAGGACGTGTACAAGTGTTTGTGTAGCAGACACGGAGGAGGACGTGTACAAGTGTTTGTGTAGCAGACACAGAGGAGGACGTGTACAAGTGTTTGTGTAGCAGACACGGAGGAGGACGTGTACAAGTGTTTGTGTAGCAGACACGGAGGAGGACGTGTACAAGTGTTTGTGTAGCAGACACGGAGGAGGACGTGTACAAGTGTTTGTGTAGCAGACACGGAGGAGGACGTGTACAAGTGTTTGTGTAGCAGACACGGAGGAGGACGTGTACAAGTGTTTGTGTAGCCGACACAGAGGAGGGCGTGTACAAGTGTTTGTGTAGCAGATCACAGAGGAGGGCGTGTACAAGTGTTTGTGTAGCAGACACGGAGGGGACCAGAGAGATAAACACTGTCGCCGTGACTCTGGTGATCCTGACTGAGGGAGACAGTGTATTCCTACTGCCGTCGGTACGACACTTGATGATGCTGACTGCAAGTGTTGTTTGTTTAAAGAACGGAGGAGCAGCTAACCACACTTGGTCAGGGTTTTGTGACCCCAGTGTAGTTTGTGACCCCAGCGTGGTTTGTGACCCAAGTGTAGTTTGTGACCCCGGTGTAGTTTGTGACCCCAGTGAAGTTTGTGACCCCAGTGAAGTTTGTGACCCCAGCGTGGTTTGTGACCCAAGTGTAGTTTGTGACCCCGGTGTAGTTTGTGACCCCAGTGAAGTTTCTGACCCCAGTGAAGTTTGTGACCCCGGTGTAGTTTGTGACCCTAGTGTAGTTTGTGACCCTAGTGTAGTTTATGACCCCGGTGTAGTTTGTGACCCCAGTGAAGTTTGTGACCCCAGTGAAGTTTGTGACCCCGGTGTAGTTTGTGACCCTAGTGTAGTTTGTGACCCCGGTGTAGTTTGTGACCCTAGTGTAGTTTGTGACCCTAGTGTAGTTTGTGACCCCAGTGTAGTTTGTGACCCTAGTGTAGTGTGTGACCCCAGTGTAGTTTGTGATCCCGGTGTAGTTTGTGACCCCGGTGTAGTTTGTGACCCCGGTGTAGTTTGTGACCCCGGTGGAGTTTGTGACCCAGGTGTAGTTTGTGACCCAGGTGTAGTTTGTGATCCCAGTGTAGTTTGTGACCCAGGTGTAGTTTGTGACCCCAGTTAGGTTTGTGACCCAGGTGTAGTTTGTGACCACGGTGTAGTTTGTGACCCCAGTGTAGTTTGTGACCCAGGTGTAGTTTGTGACCCCAGTGTAGTTTGTGACCCCAGTGTAGTTTGTGACTCCAGTGTAGTTTGTGACCCCAGTGTAGTTTGTGACCCCAGTGTAGTTTGTGACCCTGGTGTGGTTTGTGACCCCAGTGTGGTTTGTGACCTAGGTGTAGTTTGTGACCCCGGTGTAGTTTGTGACCCTGGTGTCGTTTGTGGCCCCGGTGAAGTTTGTGACCCCAGTGTGGTTTGTGACCCCGGTGTGGTTTGTGACCCTGGTGTGGTTTGTGACCCCAGTGTTGTTTGTGACCCCAGTGTGGTTTGTGTGTGAGTATATGTGTGTGTCTCTCTCACTCTCTCTCTCTCTCTCTCTCTCTCTCTCTATATATATATATATATATATATATATATATATATAGAGAGAGAGAGAGAGAGAGAGAGAGAGAGGCAGGCAGATAGACAGAGGGACGGACGGACAAATAAATAGACAGAGTGTAAAGAGACCACATCTGGTGTACTTGTTAGTCTGTGACCCTAACAAACAAGAGAGACTGAGACAGTGTAAACTTGGCAAGGGTCTTGAAGAAGAGAAGCTTAGCAACAGGCGCGCTGCACTAAGAAAACAGCCCTCTTATAAATTTCTAGGGGCCATACAAGGGGAAGGTGGGAGGAACTCAAGGGATTAATCCTTGTTTAACGGCTGAGTAATTTAAAAAAAAATATTAATAATTTTATATTGTAGCTGAATGGCAACAAACGAAAGAAGGAATCAAGGACTAAGTCCTCTGGACACGGGACATTCCCACAAGTTTTCCTTTATCGGTAGCAAAGGAAGAGTCGATATGCTAACAGTTCTCGTTGCAACCTGCTTCAAAAGCCCGTCTGTTTTCCTCGAGTCTCTGCCAGACCCTCTTCTCGCCCCTTGCTAAAGTAGTCTATCAATGTATAGAATCTCGGTCTGTTGTGTAGTTCGCCCTTGCTAAAGTAGTCTATCAATGTAAAGAATCTCGGTCTGTTGTGTAGTTCGCCCTTGCTAAAGTAGTCTATCAATGTATAGAATCTCGGTCTGTTGTGTAGTTCGCCCTTGCTAAAGTAGTCTATCAATGTATAGAATCTCTGTCTGTTGTGTAGTCACCCCTTGCTAAAGTAGTCTATCAATGTATAGAATCTCGGTCTGTTGTGTAGTTCGCCCTAGCTAAAGTAGTCTATCAATGTAAAGAATCTCGGTCTGTTGTGTAGTTCGCCCTTGCTAAAGTAGTCTATCAATGTATAGAATCTCGGTCTGTTGTGTAGTTCGCCCTTGCTAAAGTAGTCTATCAATGTATAGAATCTCGGTCTGTTGTGTAGTTCGCCCTTGCTAAAGTAGTCTATCAATGTATAGAATCTCGGTCTGTTGTGTAGTCGCCCCTTGCTAAAGTAGTCTATCAATGTATAGAATCTCGGTCTGTTGTGTAGCTGTCCAGTTGATCCAGGCAGCATTTACCACGTCTGCTTTATCATATCGTAGCTCACCACCCAGAGGAGCACAGCAGCCAATCTTTTAGTCTGCTCGTTACCCCGCACACCGGAATCTCCGGGACAGACCATCCCCCGGGACAGACCATCCCCCTGGACAAACCATCCCCCGGGACAGACTATCCCCCGGGACAGACCATCCCCCGGGACAGACCATCCCCCGGGACAGACCATCCCCCGACACAGACCATCCCCCGGGACAAACCATCCCCGGGACAAACCATCCCCCGGGACAAACCATCCCCCGGGACAGACCATCCCCCGGGACAGACCATCCCCCGGGACAGACCATCCCCCGGGACAAACCACCCTACCGTAGGACACCAGTTCCCCTGTTCTGAAGCATGCTCTGTGAGTCCTTTACAGTGATCACATGTTAGGCCACAAATATAACCATATCATGGAAATAATGTACTGTGTGGACGATTGCTTGTAAAATAGACGGATATACATGGCGGCTATGTTATCTTCAAGTTGTGAGGAAAAGACGGAGGAATCTCAAGCCCTCTTCTTTACGGTGTGGGAGGGCTTCAACAGAGTGTTCGAACCCGCAAATTAACACTCCTATACCAACACCGGCACCAGGAAGAGATGTGCACACTGGGTTATTGCTCATGCAACACTGGACATCATACATCTACCGGGATCAGTAGATAAATCTGGACATTATACATCTACCGGGATCAGTAGATAAATCTGGACATTATACATCTACCGGGATCAGTAGATAACTCTAGACATCATACATCTACAGGGATCAGTAGATAACTCTGGACATCATACATCTACCGGGATCAGTAGATAACTCTAGACATCATACATCTACCGGGATCAGTAGATAACTATGGGTATTATACATCTACCGGGATCAGTAGATAACTCTGGACATCATACATCTATCTTGATCAGTAGATAACTCTGGACATCATACGTCTACCAGGATCAGTAGATAACTCTGGACATCATACATCTACCAGGATCAATAGATAACTCTAGACATCATACATCTCCTGGGATCAGTAGATAACTCTGGACATCATACATCTACCAGGATCAGTAGATAACTCTGAACATCATACATCTACCAGGATCAGTAGATAACTCTAGACATCATACATCTCCTGGGATCAGTAGATAACTCTGGGTATTATACATCTACCGGGATCAGTAGATAACTCTGGGTATTATACATCTTCCGGGATCTGTAGATAACTCTGGGTATTATACATCTACCGGGATCAGTAGATAACTCTGGACATCATACATCTACCGGGATCAGTAGATAACTCTAGACATCATACATCTACCGGGATCAGTAGATAACTATGGGTATTATACATCTACCGGGATCAGTAGATAACTCTGGACATCACACATCTATCTTGATCAGTAGATAACTCTGGACATCATACATCTACCAGGATCAGTAGATAACTCTGGACATCATACATCTACCAGGATCAATAGATAACTCTAGACATCATACATCTCCCGGGATCAGTAGATAACTCTGGACATCATACATCTACCAGGATCAGTAGATAACTCTGAACATCATACATCTACCAGGATCAGTAGATAACTCTAGACATCATACATCTCACGGGATCAGTAGATAACTCTGGGTATTATACATCTACCGGGATCAGTAGATAACTCTGGGTATTATACATCTACCGGGATCTGTAGATAACTCTGGGTATTATACATCTACCGGGATCAGTAGATATTTCTGGACATCATACATCTACCGGCATCAGTAGATAACTCTGGACATCATACATCTACCGGGATCAGTAGATAACTCTGGGTGTCATACATCTACCGAGATCAGTAGATAACTCTAGACATCATACATCTACCGGGATCAGTAGATAACTCTGGACATCATACATCTACCGGGATCAGTAGATAACTCTGGGTGTCATACATCTACCGGGATCAGTAGATAACTCTAGACATCATACATCTACCGGGATCAGTAGATAACTCTGGACATCATACATCTACCGAGATCAGTAGATAACTCTGGACATCATACATCTACCGGGATCAGTAGATAACTCTGGACATCATACATCTACCGGGATCAGTAGATAACTCTGGACATCATACATCTACCGGGATCAGTAGATAACTCTGGATATCATACATCTACCAGGATCAGTAGATAACTCTAGACATCATACATCTCCCGGGATCCGTAGATAACTCTGGTCATCATACATCTACCGGGATCAGTAGGTAACTCTGGGTGTCATACATCTACCGGGATCAGTAGATAACTCTAGACATCATAAATCTACCGGGATCAGTAGATAATTCTAAACATCATTCATCTACCGGGATCAGTAGATAATTCTAAACATCATTCATCTACCGGCATCAGTAGATATCTCTGGGTGTCATACATCTACCGGGATCAGTAGATAACTCTAGACATCATACATCTACCGGGATCAGTAGATAACTCTGGTATCATACATATACCGGGATCAGTAGATAATTCTAAACATCATTCATCTACCGGGATCAGTAGATAACTCTGGACATCATACATCTACCGGGATCAGTAGATAACTCTGGACATCATACATCTACCGGGATCAGTAGATATCTCTAGACATCATACATCTACCGGGATCAGTAGATAACTCTGGTATCATACATATACCGGGATCAGTAGATAATTCTAAACATCATTCATCTACCGGGATCAGTAGATATCTCTAGATATCATACATCTACCAGGATCAGTAGATAACTCTAGGTATCATACATCTACCGGGATCAGTAGATATCTCTAGATATCATACATCTACCAGGATCAGTAGATAACTCTAGGTATCATACATCTACCGGGATCAGTAGATATCTCTAGATATCATACATCTACCAGGATCAGTAGATAACTCTAGGTATCATACATCTACCGGGATCAGTAGATAGCTGGCGGTGTTCTGACTCTTTAACGTGGATGCAACAATGGGACTACTGTGTCAATGTCTGGGGAGGAGCAGTTTAGTTTTCGATCTAGCGTTATATAACAGCCTTAGCCACAATCATTCCTTTTGGGGGTCCTAGTCTGGCTTTCGCGGCCCCATTGTGAGGAAAAAGAGGAAAGGAAAAGAAGGGGGGGGGGGGGGTGGACAAGAATACAAAATAAGCGATATCTGTAAAACGGTTGTGCAAAAAAAAAAAAAAAAAAATAAACAAATACTCCGAGTCTGGAACAAGGCTTAAGTGGTCGAACAGCCACAAGTTTCCGCTGAAGATAACAGCCGCTATACGTGAAGAAGAAAAAGAAGGATTCTTGGGGATGTATAATAATTTTTATTTGATCAATTCATAGTCTCACTCATCCTCTGGGTTGTTTTGGGATCAATCTAACAAAAAAGCGTCTTTAGACATCAGCGAAGCAGCTCAGATGTCACATCTTGATCCCATCCAGCGATGTTTTCATTCGCCCACACTTGTCAAACTTGTTTGTTTTCTTTCCTCCGGTGAGAACATGCAGCTTCTGGAACTCACACAAGTGAACGCAAACATTTTTTTTTCAGTGGCATCTCAGGTCACGGGCCAGCACCAGGGTTGCCAGATAAGAAACTTCATTTTATGCCAGGCCATTATCCAAAATATGCCAGAAAATGCCAAATAAAATGTAACATTGCATTGACTTCATATCAAAAGCTCTACATTAAATTCTTCACTGTCATTTTCACTGGAAGCAGTGGAAGAAAGAGCGTAAACCTTTTCGGATGTAAAATCTTTAAGCATTTTCTCAGATGGGTGGAAGTCTTTGCAAGTCATCTATAATGATGGCATATTTCTTGTTCCGAAAATCATCAATAAGGACATCCTTAAGTGCAGGCGATACAATATTTTTTATTAGGCATGAACATTTAGTTATATGCAACTGTATGTGCTCCAATGTACTCTCTCGAACATGCGCTCTCATTATTTCACTTAGATGATCAATCGTGACTAATGCACAATGGCAGGTCATACCTACAGCAAGTTGCAGCTCTGCTGCCTTTAACTGTATCATTACTTTGCCTTGGAGTCAACATTGTATAAGCTGTGACTGGCTTTTTGACGGAGTTTTCATCCTGTGTTTTTCGGATTTTTAATGATTTGATGTGCTACTAATTTTTGGTGCAACAGTGCATTGGCACTGTTTGCAATATGCTGCCTCTGATCCGTCTGAAGATCTTTAGAGCTGTGGGTATGTTTTCTTCCAGTTACTATTATACTTGCAATGTCATAAGATGCTTTCTATTGGGGGAGGGGGGGGGGGGGGGGGAATGACGTGGCCATTAGTAAAAGTAATACAATTTTTCACAGATAGAACTAGGTCTATATCCTCTCTATTTTCTGTCTTCAAGTAGTTTCTGTTGAGTCTGAAGCACTTGATATGAGTGGTGGGTTTTGGTTTTGTATCCCGCATTTATTCTAGTAGATTAACACAAATTACAGAGGGCCTTGGTTTGTCAGTCACGATCCGTTTAGGAGACAACAAATACAATAAGAAATGACGCGAATCTCCGTTAGTCCGTGCCAGGACATCACAACAAAGTCAAACTGAAATAAAGATGTTAGCTGTAGGTTTACATTGCTTTTAGTAAATCTGCGTGTTTCTAACAGGAGGAACCATGAAGAAAATATGAGCACATAAGGATATGAAAAGCCAGGAAAAATTCAAATATGCCAAAATATGCCAGTTCATTATCTTATGCCAGTTCAATTTTAAATATGCCAAATTTGTGGAATCTGGCATCAAAAATGCCTTATGGCAACACTAACCAGCACTAACATTTTTATATTTTAATATTTAAAAAAAGAGAGAAGAAGAACAGCCAAAGCCGACAGCTAAGATGACAGGGGACGGGATGTCAAGGACGCCCTGGACAGAAAGTTTATCAGCTGGGAAATGAAGCAGACGGCAGAGTGGGTTTCCTGAGTGCCGCCAGGAGAGCGATAACCTACCAATAAACTGCTCTCTGACGATGATGACGAAGATGTTTTTATCATAAAGTATTTTTATCCAGAAACTATGAACAAAACATTTAATTCCTGCCACGTTTCGAATATTAAAAATAAATATTATAATTCTTTCAGAGTTAAATATTAACATTCTTGTCTTGAAGCGCATTTTCTAAAACAGGCCTCGACAATCACAACTGGCTGACCGAGTTGGTTGCCCTTTCTTTGTTGCCACGTTAGCTAAATCAGACACGACTCCAGGAGACACACACTGGTCCAGCGGGACAAAGCTTAGATACCACCTTGAACATACTCAGACATTGTTCACCCGTCCCCGCTCCACTAAGCATCGTTTTCCCCAGTAAAAAGATTAGTCGTTTTTATCCTTTACAGGATGTTACAGAACCAATCCCAGCAGTGGGACGCCTGGTCTAGAGGTATAGTGTCCTTCTCGCGTGATAGAGGTTCCGGGTTCAATCCCCAGTAAGGGCTGGGATTTTTTAACGTGGACTTGGACTTCTAGTAATTCCACATGGTCTCTGTGTAGTGGGATCGGACACCCGTGTGTATTGTTGCGCACGTAAAAAATCCCGTTACAGTTAGAAATCGAACAGGGAGTTAAAAATCTACCCAAAGTATTTCAGACTCTTGAGTTCTTCTAAGAAGACGGAGCACTTATGAGCTACTACCCGAGTGTCGTGATGTTGATCCATTGTTCACAACCTCAAATCCCAGCATCTGTTTTTTGGCTGTTGTTTTTCTTGACAAATTTTACTGTTAGCAGTTTGCCATTGCTGTCTGAAAGGTCAGCTCTTGTTCTAACAGCCACATGTAGGAGATCTGTAGAGAAGCGGTGAAGTGTGTGTAGCAAAACAGCTTCGCTGTCTGTCCTGACAGCCACGTGCGAGAGATCTGTGGAGAAGAGGTGAAGTGTGTGTAGCAAAACAGCTTCGTTGTCTGTCCTGACAGCCACGTGTAGGAGATCTGTAGAGACACGGTGAAGTGTGTGTAGCAAAACAGCTTCGTTGTCTGTCCTGACAGCCACGTGTAGGAGATCTGTAGAGACACGGTGAAGTGTGTGTAGCAAAACAGCTTCGTTGTCTGTCCTGACAGCCATATGTAGGAGATCTGTAGAGAAGAGGTGAAGTGTGTGTAGCAAAACAGCTTCGTTGTCTGTCCTGACAGCCACATGTAGGAGATCTGTAGAGAAGAGGTGAAGTGTTTGTAGCAAAACAGCTTCGTTGTCTGTCCTGACAGCCACGTGCGAGAGATTTGGAGAGCACTCGTTCCGAGTGATATGTGTCTGTAGCGTCGTCTACTTCTGGCAGTCACCTGTGGGAGATCTAGGAAGAAAAGATTCCTGATAATGATGATGATGATGATTATGTGTGTGTGTGTGTGTATGGAATTACAGCGTCGTTGTCTGTTCTGACAGCCACCTGTGGGTGATCTAAAGGCAACACGTTCCTTATGTTGTGTGTGTAGCATCGTCGACTTCTGGTAGCCACATTTGGAAGATCTGGAGAGAACACGTTCCAAGTGATGCGTGTGTGGTGATTGTTTCCTTGTCCTGACAACCATGGGCGGGAGTTGTTCTCTTGTCCTGACAACCATGTGCGGGAGTTGTTTCCTTGTCATGACAACCATGGGCGGCAGATGTTCTCTTGTCCTGGCAACCATGGGCGGGAGTTGTTCTCTTGTCCTGACAACCATGGGCGGGAGTTGTTTCCTTGTCCTGACAACCATGTGCGGGAGTTGTTCTCTTGTCCTGACAACCATGTGCGGGAGTTGTTTCCTTGTCCTGACAACCATGTGCGGAAGTTGTTTCCTTGTCCTGACAACCACGTGCGGGAGTTGTTTCCTTGTCATGACAACCATGGGCGGCAGATGTTCTCTTGTCCTGGCAACAATGTGCGGGAGTTGTTTCCTTGTCCTGACAACCATGGGCGGGAGTTGTTTCCTTGTCCTGACAACCATGTGCGGAAGTTGTTTCCTTGTCCTGACAACCATGTGCGGAAGTTGTTTCCTTGTCCTGACAACCATGGGCGGGAGTTGTTTCCTTGTCCTGACAACCATGTGCGGGAGTTGTTTCCTTGTCCTGACAACCATGTGCGGGAGTTGTTCTCTTGTCCTGGCAACCATGTGCGGGAGTTGTTTCCTTGTCCTGACAACCATGGGCGGGAGTTGTTCTCTTGTCCTGACAACCATGTGCGGTTTTGTTCTCTTGTCCTGACAACCATGTGCGGGAGTTGTTTCCTTGTCCTGACAACCATGTGCGGGAGTTGTTTTCTTGTCCTGACAACCATGGGCTGCAGATGTTCTCTTGTCCTGACAACCATGTGCGGAAGTTGTTTCCTTGTCATGACAACCATGGGCGGGAGTTGTTCTCTTGTCCTGACAACCATGTGCGGGAGTTGTTCTCTTGTCCTGACAACCATGGGCGGGAGTTGTTCTCTTGTCCTGACAACCATGTGCGGGATTTGTTCTCTTGTCCTGACAACCATGGGCGGCTGATGTTCTCTTGTCCTGACAACCATGTGCGGGAGTTGTTTCCTTGTCCTGACAACCATGGGCTGCAGATGTTCTCTTGTCCTGACAACCATGTGCGGCAGATGTTCTCTTGTCCTGACAACCATGTGCGGGAGTTGTTTCCTTGTCCTGACAACCATGGGCGGCAGATGTTCTCTTGTCCTGACAACCATGTGCGGGAGTTGTTTCCTTGTCCTGACAACCATGTGCGGGAGTTGTTTCCTTGTCCTGACAACCATGGGCTGCAGTTGTTCTCTTGTCCTGACAACCATGGGCGGGAGATGTTCTCTTGTCCTGACAACAATGGGCTGCAGATGTTCTCTTGTCCTGAAAACCATGGGCGGCTGATGTTTTCTTGTCCTGACAACCATGTGCGGGAGTTGTTCTCTTGTCCTGACAACCATGTGCGGGAGTTGTTTTCTTGTCCTGACAACCATGGGCTGCAGATGTTCTCTTGTCCTGACAACCATGTGCGGAAGTTGTTTCCTTGTCATGACAACCATGGGCGGGAGTTGTTCTCTTGTCCTGACAACCATGTGCGGGAGTTGTTCTCTTGTCCTGACAACCATGGGCGGGAGTTGTTCTCTTGTCCTGACAACCATGTGCGGGATTTGTTCTCTTGTCCTGACAACCATGGGCGGCTGATGTTCTCTTGTGCTGACAACCATGTGCGGGAGTTGTTTCCTTGTCCTGACAACCATGGGCTGCAGATGTTCTCTTGTCCTGACAACCATGTGCGGCAGATGTTCTCTTGTCCTGACAACCATGTGCGGGAGTTGTTTCCTTGTCCTGACAACCATGGGCGGCAGATGTTCTCTTGTCCTGACAACCATGTGCGGGAGTTGTTTCCTTGTCCTGACAACCATGTGCGGGAGTTGTTTCCTTGTCCTGACAACCATGGGCTGCAGTTGTTCTCTTGTCCTGACAACCATGGGCGGGAGATGTTCTCTTGTCCTGACAACAATGGGCTGCAGATGTTCTCTTGTCCTGAAAACCATGGGCGGCTGATGTTTTCTTGTCCTGACAACCATGTGCGGGAGTTGTTCTCTTGTCCTGACAACCATGTGCGGGAGTTGTTCTCTTGTCCTGACAACCATGGGCTGCAGATGTTCTGTTGTCGGGAGATCTGCAGAGAACAGGTTCCTGGTCTTGTGTGCAGCAGCACAGCACTGAAACCAGGCATAACCCCTTCAGCCCCTGCACCACTGCATAATCAGTTTGTTTAGAGGGCTGACTGACAGCCTCTTGTCATCATCATCATCATCATCATCAAGTGCCTTGACGACTGACAGCCTCTCGTCATTATCATAAAGTGTCTTACTGACTGACAGCCTCTCGTCATCATCATCATCATCAAGTACCTTACCGACTGACAGCCTCTTGTCATCGTCATCATCATCTTCATCATCATCATCATCATCATCGTCATCATCATCATCATCATCATCAAGTACCTTACCGACTGACAGCCTCTCGTCATCATCATCATCGTCATCATAAAGTGTCTTACCGACTGACAGCCTCTCGTCATCATCATCATCGTCATTATAAAGTGTCTTACCGACTGACAGCCTCTTGTCATCGTCATCATCATCATCATCATCATCAAATACCTTACCGACTGACAGCCTCTTGTCATCGTCAATATCATCATCAAGTACCTTACCGACTGACAGCCTCTTGTCATCGTCATCATCATCATCATCATCATCAAGTACCTTACCGACTGACATCCTCTTGTCATCGTCATCATCATCATCATCATCATCATCAAGTACCTTACCGACTGACAGCCTTTCGTCATCATCATCATCATCATCATCAAGCACACCTGGAGAATAGAGGATGGCAGAATCCCCAAGGACATCCTTTCGGGGGAAATAAAGACGTGTAGAAAATGTCCAGGCCGACCTCTACTACGATATGAAGAGGGGACATGAATAATACAGGTAGTGAAGTAGACTCGTGGGAACTAAATGGCAATGACCGTGGAGGGGACACCCTAGGAAGGAAATGAGAATTAAGGAAGAAATTGCAGACAGGGGGCTGAGTGGTCTCGATGTATGGTGGTATGCTGGAGGTCCCGTGTTCAAGCCCCGGTATAGGCTGGGATTTTTTCACGTGGACTTTTTGTAATTTTATATGGTCTCTTATACAAGAGATCCGACGCTTGTATGTCTCTGGGTAGTGAGATCCGACGCTTGTATGTCTCTGGGCAGTGAGATCCGACGCTTGTATGTCTCTGGGCAGTGAGATCCAACGCTTGTATGTCTCTGGGCAGTGAGATCTAACGCTTGTATGTCTCTGGGTAGTGAGATCTGAGGCTTGTATGTCTCTGGGCAGTGAGATCCAAAGCTTGTATGTCTCTGGGCAGTGAGATCCGACGCTTGTATGTCTCTGGGTAGTGAGATCCGAGGCTTGTATGTCTCTGGGTAGTGAGATCTGACGCTTGTATGTCTCTGGGCAGTGAGATCCAACGCTTGTATGTCTCTGGGCAGTGAGATCCGACGCTTGTATGTCTCTGGGTAGTGAGATCTGACGCTTGTATGTCTCTGGGCAGTGAGATCCAACGCTTGTATGTCTCTGGGTAGTGAGATCCGACGCTTGTATGTCTCTGGGTAGTGAGATCCGACGCTTGTATGTCTCTGGGTAGTGAGATCCGAGGCTTGTATGTCTCTGGACAGTGAGATCCAACGCTTGTATGTCTCTGGGCAGTGAGATCCAACGCTTGTATGTCTCTGGGCAGTGAGATCTAACGCTTGTATGTCTCTGGGTAGTGAGATCTGAGGCTTGTATGTCTCTGGGCAGTGAGATCCAAAGCTTGTATGTCTCTGGGCAGTAAGATCCGACGCTTGTATGTCTCTGGGTAGTGAGATCCGAGGCTTGTATGTCTCTGGGTAGTGAGATCTGACGCTTGTATGTCTCTGGGCAGTGAGATCCAACGCTTGTATGTCTCTGGGCAGTGAGATCCAACGCTTGTATGTCTCTGGGCAGTGAGATCCGACGCTTGTATGTCTCTGGGTAGTGAGATCCGAGGCTTGTATGTTTCTGGGCAGTGAGATCCAACGCTTGTATGTCTCTGGGCAGTGAGATCCAACGCTTGTATGTCTCTGGGCAGTGAGATCCGACGCTTGTATGTCTCTGGGCAGTGAGATCCAACGCTTGTATGTCTCTGGGCAGTGAGATCCAACGCTTGTATGTCTCTGGGCAGTGAGATCCGACGCTTGTATGTCTCTGGGCAGTGAGATCCAACGCTTGTATGTCTCTGGGCAGTGAGATCCGACGCTTGTATGTCTCTGGGCAGTGAGATCCAACGCTTGTATGTCTCTGGGCAGTGAGATCCAACGCTTGTATGTCTCTGGGCAGTGAGATCCGACGCTTGTATGTCTCTGGGTAGTGCGATCCGAGGCTTGTATGTCTCTGGGTAATGAGATCCGACGCTTGTATGTCTCTGGGCAGTGAGATCCAACGCTTGTATGTCTCTGGGTAGTGAGATCCGACGCTTGTATGTCTCTGGGTAGTGAGATCCGACGCTTGTATGTCTCTGGGCAGTGAGATCCGAGGCTTGTATGTCTCTGGGCAGTAAGATCTGACGCTTGTATGTCTCTGGGTAGTGAGATCTGAGGCTTGTATGTCTCTGGGCAGTGAGATCCAACGCTTGTATGTCTCTGGGCAGTGAGATCCAACGCTTGTATGTCTCTGGGCAGTGAGATCCAACGCTTGTATGTCTCTGGGTAGTTAGATCCGAGGCTTGTATGTCTCTGGGTAGTGAGATCCAACGCTTGTATGTCTCTGGGCAGTGAGATCCGACGCTTGTATGTCTCTGGGTAGTGAGATCCGAGGCTTGTATGTCTCTGGGCAGTGAGATCCGACGCTTGTATGTCTCTGGGTAGTGAGATCCGATTCTTGTATGTCTCTGGGCAGTGAGATCCGACGCTTGTATGTCTCTGGGTAGTGAGATCCGAGGCTTGTATGTCTCTGGGCAGTGAGATCTAACGCTTGTATGTCTCTGGGCAGTGAGATCCGACGCTTGTATGTCTCTGGGTAATGAGATCCAACGCTTGTATGTCTCTGGACAGTGAGATCCAACGCTTGTATGTCTCTGGACAGTGAGATCCGACGCTTGTATGTCTCTGGGTAGTGAGATCCGATTCTTGTATGTCTCTGGGCAGTGAGATCCGACGCTTGTATGTCTCTGGGTAGTGAGATCCGAGGCTTGTATGTCTCTGGGCAGTGAGATCTAACGCTTGTATGTCTCTGGGCAGTGAGATCCGACGCTTGTATGTCTCTGGGTAATGAGATCCAACGCTTGTATGTCTCTGGGCAGTGAGATCCAACGCTTGTATGTCTCTGGACAGTGAGATCCAACGCTTGTATGTCTCTGGGTAGTGAGATCCGACGCTTGTATGTCTCTGGGCAGTGAGATCCAACGCTTGTATGTCTCTGGGCAGTGAGATCCAACGCTTGTATGTCTCTGGACAGTGAGATCCGACGCTTGTATGTCTCTGGGTAGTGAGATCTGACGCTTGTTTGTCTCTGGGTAGTGAGATCCGAGGCTTGTATGTCTCTGGGTAGTGAGATCCGACGCTTGTATGTCTCTGGGTAGTGAGATCCAACGCCTGTATGTCTCTGGGTAGTGAGATCCGACGCTTGTATGTCTCTGGGTAGTGAGATCCGACGCTTGTATGTCTCTGGGTAGTGAGATCCGACGCTTGTATATCTCTGGGCAGTGAGATCCGACACTTTTATGTATTCTTGCTTACGTAAAAAAAAAAATCTCTTGGCAGTTGGAAATCAAAAAAGAGTAGCCTAACAGCGTCGCTGTGCAAAATTTGGAGTTAAAAATCTCCCCAAAGTATTCATGATTCTCGCCGGTGCAACAGAGTTCGTGCACTGTGCTGAGATTCTGTAGACTAAGGCTTGAGTTAGAAGTAGAAGGGTGCACTTATGGGTGTGATATAATGTTGATCCGTCGACTAAACAAACAAACAAACACACAAATGATTGCATAAAAAATGAGAGTTGAGCGTCTGAGAAAAATACACTAAATACATGATCCTGAAATGTCACGCCCTAATTGTGGAAAACTTTTCTAAGGCTGGCGGGTCTTGCTAGTCACACTCGCCCTTGCCATGCGCTGGGAGTCCCATGCTGTCTCATAGCGCAATGTAACAGGCTCCAGTCATTAATGATGTCGCTGCTAGTAAGCTCCAGTAAGACGCCCAACAGTTGACATCGTGTTCAGTAAGTTGTCAACATTTACATCTGCCACAAACAAGACGCCTAACAGTTGACACCGTGTTCAGTAAGTTGTCAACATTTACATCTGCCACAAACAAGACGCCCAACAGTTGACATCGTGTTCAGTAAGTTGTCAACATTTACATCTGCCACAAACAAGACGCCCAACAGTTGACACCGTGTTCAGTAAGTTGTCAACATTTACATCTGCCACAAACAAGACGCCCAACAGTTGACACCGTGTTCAGTAAGTTGTCAACATTCACATCTCTCACAAACAAGACGCCCAATATTTGACACCGTGTTCAGTAAGCTGCCAACATTCACATCTCCCACAAACAAGACGCCCAATAGTTGACACCGTGTTTAGTAAGTTGACAACATTTACATCCCCCACAAACAAGACGCCCAACAATTGACACCGTGTTTAGTAAGTTGTCAGCATTCACACCTCCCACAAACAAGACGCCCACTGCAGTGCACAGAGACTTAGGCACCAGGAGAGGTGAGGGTTTTCCTTGACAGTCAAGTCAAAACTTAACCCAGTAACAAGAATGTCGTAAAAAAGGACTAAATAGGAGTTGGATTAAATCGGATGTGTTAAGTGGCAAGGCGTAGCCTTTATGTAAACCACAATTCAATGTGTTTGCCTTCCGTTTAAGGGCGAGCGAAGAAAAATAAGAAGAAGAAGAAGAAGAAGAAGAAGAAGAAGAAGAAGAAGAAGAAGAAGAAGAAGAAGAAGAAGAAGAAGAAGAAGAACAGCAGGAGGAGGAGGAGGAGAAGAAGAAGGACGAGGAGGAAGAAGAAGAGGAGGAGAGGGAGGAGGAGGAGGAGAAGAAGGAGGAGGAGAAGAAGGAGGAGGAGAAGAAGGAGGAGGAGAAGAAGGAGGAGAAGAAGAAGAAGAAGAAGAGGAAGAAGAAATAGAAGAAGAAGAAGAAATAGAAGAAGAAGAAGAAGAAGAAGAAGAAGAAGAAGAAGAAGAAGAAGAAGAAGAAGAAGAAGAAGAAGAAGAAGAAGAAGAAGAAGAACAGCAGGAGGAGGAGGAGGAGAAGAAGAAGGACGAGGAGGAAGAAGAAGAGGAGGAGAGGGAGGAGGAGGAGGAGAAGAAGGAGGAGGAGAAGAAGGAGGAGGAGAAGAAGGAGGAGGAGAAGAAGGAGGAGAAGAAGAAGAAGAAGAAGAGGAAGAAGAAATAGAAGAAGAAGAAGAAATAGAAGAAGAAGAAGAAGAAGAAGAAGAAGAAGAAGAAGAAGAAGAAGAAGAAGAAGAAGAAGAAGAAGAAGAAGAAGAAGAAGAAGAAAAGAAATGAAAGAAGAAGGAAAAATTGATTTCGATTGTAAAACAAAAAAGAAGCTAATGTATTCAAGTATAACAGATAATATTGAGTTGGACTGCTGGAAACATTTTACCTATCCCCAAAACGTAGCAATATGATTTAATTATTTCGAAGGAGTCCATATGAGTGCGTGTGTGTGTGTGTCTCTCTCTCTCTCTGTGTGTGTGTGTGTGTGTGTGAGAAACAAGTAATTTCACTCCAATTTAACAAATCACAAAAAGGGTTGGGGGGGGGGGGTGGTTGAGTAGACGCTGACACAGAGCAACATTCTTCTATCTCCAAACACAACTGTCATCGTTTAATTAACAAGCAGACATTTTTCCCAATCCCTGGACCAACGCGACAATGGCGGTCTTGCACTTGTTGCACGAAACCGCTAACAGACCGGAGAAACATTCAACATGACCGATTGTGTGCCAGAGAGAGCTCCGCACCGGGAACCATTTTCTCATGCCAGCGACTTATCGCCGCCTGTTAGAACTGGGCTGCACTTGAGGTTGACTAGTTGTCACACCACGTTTGCATCAGCCCGTCTGGGATCACAACACCCGGCACAAGTAACACGGGTTTTAATTCATACGGCCTGATCTAGTAGGTGTGAGTGCTTGATATTTCGCGTTTTTGTGCTCAGTGGCTCACTGGCCAAGGTGTCAGCGAGAGAGCACCTAGTTTTTTTTTTAAAGCGCCCCTGACAGTGAGGAATATCGTAATTTGTATCAGGCCTTGCTCAGTTTTAGGGCTACTTACAGAAGCTGTGTATTACATAATTATGATGCATGTTTCGTTACATTTGCAAGTAAAAAGTAAAGCATATAAAAATGTTTTATTTTGACTAATGTAAGCAGCGCTGCTTCAGTGTGGGTGTTTATGTTTGTGTCTGGTGGCGACCTTGTAACCTTCTCCATCAAAGCTACAAACATCGTGACCCTCCTGATGAGACAATGACACCTAAAAAAACACCGCTCCCCCTCATCCAGGTGGCGCTCAGGGCGTCTGTCTAACCTGCCATATCTAGGTACGCCACTGGGTGTCAGCCGCTAGAAGAAAACAGAATAAGAGCATAAGGATGATGTTGGTGTTGGTGGTGATGATGGCAATTCCCAGATTAACTTACACCCCCCCCCCCCACCTTGCCCGTCGTATTGGACATTATATTAGACATGTCCTGAACCTTTCTATAGCCTGAACTCTTCCAGTCTTGCGAAGATTTTAGAATCGAAGCTGTGACCAGTGACAGAAGCAGTGACGTGACCAGTGACAGGACCAGTGACATTTCCAGTGACGTGACCAGTGACAGGACCAGTGACATGACCAGTGACGTGACCAGTGACAGGACAAGTGACAAAACCAGTGACATGACCAGTGACAGGACCAGTGACGTGACCAGTGACAGGACCAGTGACGTGACCAGTGACCGGACCAGTGACGTGACCAGCGACATGACCAGAGACGTGACTAGTGATGTGACCAGTGACGTGACCATGGTCAGGACCAGTGACAAGACCAGTGACGTGACCAGTGACATGACCAGTGACAGGACCAGTGACAGAACCAGTGATGTGACCAGTGACGTGACCAGTGACAGGACCAGTGACAGGACCAGTGACGTGACCAGGGACAGGACCAGTGACAAGACCAGTGACGTGACCAGTGACATAACCAGTGACGTGACCAGTGACAGAACCAGTGACGTGACCAGTGACGTGACCAGTGACAGGACCAGTGACAAGACCAGTGACGTGACCAGTGACAGACCAGTGACAGGACCAGTGACGTGACCAGCAACGGGACCAGTGACAGGGCCAGTGACGTGACCAGCAACGGGATCAGTGACAGGGCCAGTGACGTGACCAGTGACAGAACCAGTAGCGTGACCAGTGACATGACCAGTGACGTGACCAGGACAGGACCAGTGACGTTGCCAGTGATGTGAACAGTGACGTGACCAGTGACAGGACCGGTGACGTGACCAGTAACTAACAGGACCAGTGACGTGACCAGCGACAGGACCAGAGACGTGACTAGTGACAGGACCAGTGACGTGATCAGGGACAGGACCAGTGACAAGACCAGTGACGTGACCAGTGACATGACCAGTGACGTGACCAGTGACAGAACCAGTGACCTGACCAGTGACAAGACCAGTGACGTGACCAGTAACAGGACCAGTGACGTGGCCAGTGACAGGACCAGTGACGTGACCAGTGACAGAACCAGCGACGTGACCAGTGACATGACTAGTGACAGAACCAATGACTTGACCAGTGAATGACCAGTGACAGGACCAGTGACGTGACCAGTGAAGGACCAGTGACAGGACCAGTGACAGGACCAGTGACGTGACCAGTGACGTGACCAGTGATAGGACCAGTGACAGGACCAGAGTTGATCAGAAGAGATTTAGGACACATAAACTCTGGAAAGATAAACGCTGAGACAGTTCATAGAAAAGAACATCGAAAACGACAAGAACTTATTTGTTGCATCTGTACATCAAAAGAAGGCATTCGACAGATAAGTTATGGAAAGTGATGGCTCGATATGGAGTGAGCAAACACCTCACCAAAGTGTGCAAATTGTTACATAGGAATTGTAGAAGCTTAGGTAGAATAAATATGGCAACTTCTAACCCCTTATTATTAAATTAAATTAAATAAATAAAAAGGATAGAATCTCTAATGTCGAGTTTTCGGAGCGACCTCAAGAGACCCCACTGGATCAAGAGGTGAGGGGGGGGGGGGAGGAATACGTGTTGGAAAGGACAAACGATAAGAAAACCTGATAACTAGAAAGTCTTTGCCTTTGAACCCACGGGATCAAATGAATAAAACCCGACCAAAGCTCGTTGGTTCTCGTTGGGTGAGGGTCTATGCTCCACTGGGAATAAAGGATAGATAAGAAGAAAGAGGCAAGGAAGAAGAAGCAGAAGAAGAAGAAATAGGGTGCTAGACAATCAGAAAGACCCGCAGACAGGCAGAGAATACATCCCTGTCCGTGTGTTTCCAACTGAAATCACGCCGCCATTGTTCGCACTACCTCACTTCCGGTTGTGCCAATCCATCTTGGTGGTTATCTGTGAAGTGACAAGCGCTAACCTGGCTATAAACACGACAACTCGTTGAGTGGACAGTTGTGCCGTCTGTCCTTCTGTGAGGTGGTGAATAGTTAACAACAAGAAATGAAATGGTCAGGAAACTGGACGCACTGGAGTCGTCAGTTGGAGGCAGTAGCTTTGAGAATATCGAGCCCAAAGAGGATACAACAGCTTGGGTAATAATCAGTGCAGTGTTTCGAGATCTTTCCCCAAAATGATAAAGGGAAGAACAGAGCCGTCTTAACTGCATTAAAGGTCCCTGGGCAAACAGTGTGCTGGGGTCTCCACCATTACCAAGAGTGAAATGTAACTGGTCTGTCATATCTAAACGTAAATACAGATAAGCGTTGGGCCCTTTTGCTCGAAGGCGTGTGGCCCGGGCGAGCGCCTAATAAGCCCATGTTAAGACGGCGTTGGGGAGAAGAAAAATTAAACGTGTGAATTATTAACAACATAGATCACATAGCCCATAAAACGGTAAGTATAGAGTCGTCGCGGGAGTGTAGCGGCTAGTCGCTCGCTTGTCGGTCCAATTATCTTGGGTTCGAACCTGCATTGAGTCTGATATTTTAAAATCGACCTTCTCCCCCAGGTCAACATCGGGTACAAGAACATCTTCTAAAACTGGCAGGATTCTCAAGTGCTAATCACTACCTCTGCTGAACTTGACCACTTCCAAGCAATCTGTGTTCCTATAATTAATCGCAAAAGGGATCCTCAATGCCATTGCATATCTACTCCTCTCATTGCATACATCCTTCAGTGTCAGATGCTGTGTTGTAATCTATGATTATTGTTGAGTGTCTCCCTATGTTAATGACTCAGAACTAATCGTACTAACTTCTCGGCTATATCCATTATACGTTTTTTCTTCTATACCTGGCCTTCAATTTTCAGACAGCTGTAGCTAAAGAATTCTTGCGTTATGCTGCGCTCTTGTAGGGGCTTGTCATTCTGCCGGATGAGACCGAGCTATGTAGAGTACGGACCGATAAAGGGACATCGACCCCCTCGGCTTCAACCTGATTTAGTTGGGAAATTTATGGTTAAAAAGATTTTATGTTAAATATTGGACTTTTAAGTCAGTCTGGTTTTTGAACATTCCATAGATGACTTAACAAATATAGCAGACTGTGTGGATGTTGAGAGTGTTTGCGCTGTTTTAAGATACATAACACCTTATATGCAAACCTTTGTTCTTATGAGGTACAGTTTAATCCTTCTCTGTAGTTTTCTAGAACTATCTATCCCCGACATCCGCCCCTTCCCCAATTGGTATAGGCGTAAAGCTAGCTATGACACGGGGAATGGGTATAGGCGTAAAGCTAGTTATAACACGGGGAATGGGAATAGGCGTAAAGCTAGCTATGACACGGGGAATGGGTATAGGGTAAAGCTAGCTATGACACGGGGAATGGGTATAGGGTAAAGCTAGCTATGACACGGGGAATGGGTATAGGCGTAAAGCTAGCTATGACACGGGGAATGGGTATAGGGTAAAGCTAGCTATAACACGGGGAATGGGTATAGGGTAAAGCTAGCTATGACACGGTGAATGGGTATAGGGTAAAGCTAGCTATGACATGGGGAATGGGTATAGGGTAAAGCTAGCTATGACACGGGAAATGGGTATAGGCGTAAAGCTAGCTATGACACGGGGAATGGGTATAGGGTAAAGCTAGCTATGACATGGGGAATGGGAATAGAAACAATCGTCAGCAGTTAACTGACGTTTTTTGTATTCCCTCAGAAATACTTTTAATTTTAGTATGGACGCCAAGTTGTCTTCCCTTGTAATGTTTCCAGACCAGAATTTAAAGCACATACATCGACATACAACATTCACTGAGAACTGGGAGTTGAAACACCAACAACAAAAAACAACAGAGAAGCCGATTAAAAAGTGGAACATCTTGAATGGGCAAGAACTGAAAATAAGTGGACAAATTTGTTCAGTTTAGAACATAGAATAGGTGAAGAGAAGGTAAAACTTCCGTATGAGTGCTACACTTTATTATACAGACATTTGCAGTCTTCATAAATGAAATTAAGAAGCTGTAATTGAGTTGACTGACTTCCAAAAAAGATTTCGTTCCCGTTGTTGCGTAGTTCTTTTTCTCTCGTTAGTTTGTCGTCTATTGATTCTCTGCTCATTGCACCCCTACTGTGAACCGTTAGAAATAATCGAAACCCCCAGCTGACTGCCCGCGCCTGTGTGTATCAAACTCTCCGCTAGTCTGCTGTGTCCAGAGTCCACGTGTCAATCACCGCTGCGGCATCCGGTTTTTTGTGGATCTTTTCATTCAGAGTGATCCTTACTGTTGACCCGGAGACATAGAACGATTATTTCATGGCCGCAGCGCTGGGTGCCTTCCTTGATTGGTTTCTGTGAGCCCATTGAGCTGCACACGTCTCCCGTGCCATTAGCTCCCACAGCAGGAACCTCAACTCACTTTCCGGATTTCAGTCTTTGGCCTTTAGTCTCGCTTCTCATTAACTATCTAGTTAGTGTCTGTGTTGATTTGTTTTCTTTTGCGTTTGTTCCTTTTGTCCACTGACCAGAATTGTCATGTAAACATCTGGTTCTTTTCGACCTTTTCACCCCATCTCGTCGACTGCATGATTTGGTAGGGAATTTCTAGGAAGTTCCCAGAAGGTTTAAAGTATAGGCGGGGTAGGTTTAGGGTTAGTGTTAGCCCCAGTTTATTTAACTGTAACCCTACAATACTAAAACTGCTACATTCTAGAATTCTAGACGTTAAGTATGTTAATTTGTTTGAGCATGTTCATCATTTAGTGCGTTTCATTTCCAGTGCCTGATACGTTCGTTCGTGTGTCCCCCATCACTATGCCCTGTTTGCAAGGGGTGTTCTCCCTTCGTGCCTTCGTTTTCGATGTGATTTTCCATGGCCTGTCAGCATTCCTGTATGTAGCCCTAACCCTGACCGACGAGTATGCATCAGTGGAGATTGTCGCTCCTTTCCAGGGCTCTCCACCACCGACAGACCAAGATAGCCCTTTTCAGGGCCCGCCCAAAAAACATCCCCTATTCACATTTATTTTTTTATTTAGAAAAAAATTTATTAAGAAAAATAAAATTTTTGAAAATAAAAAAAAAAAATTTTTTTTTGGGAAAAAATTTTTTAAATTTGGTGTTAGTTTTTAATGGTTTTTTGGAATTTTTTTTTGGAATGGAAAAATTTTTTTATTTTTGTTTATAATTAAATCCCATTGCCTCTAATTCTAAGATCTGCCCATGAGAAACACCTGTTCACGATGAAATTTACAATTCCCATTTTAATGTGTTATTTATCTCTCTAGACGTCAACAGTTTTCGGATGTCGAAAATATAGTATGAATTTGAAAGAAAGAAGGGAGAAGGTCAGAGAAATGTCTGGACAAAAAACTGTAACCCCTGCTATAAGACAGGGAAGGTGGAGATGTACTGGACATACTCTGAGGCGAAATGAGCAAAGAATGACCAGACAAGCACTAACATGTGAAACAAACGGTCTAAGAACAAGAGGATGTCCTAGGAAAACACTGAGAAGAATATTTTAACGACAGGCAAAAAATACGGGGCTGAATTCCATGTCAGAAATTGAGTTGCATGCAATTGGGCGGAGTAGAGGAATGAAATGCGAGCCCTATGTGATGTCTAACGGCACACCAAGGATGATGATAATGATGGTGATGATGATGATATTCCAAACTGGGGTATTACAGATCATTAAAACTCTACGTTACAAAAATTCATATTAGTAGTTTTGTAAACGTTTCTTACAAAACCACACTCAATTAGGCCAAGACATGTTCCATTTCCATTCCCCCAGGAAATGTGCCGCTAATTCAGCAAACAGCGATGCACAAACAAAAATCAATTTACTGATAAAACAGCAGCCAGCCTGGGAAAATGTGGACCATAATGAAGTGTCTACATTTAGACCACAACCAGCCAGCATTAATGCCATCACCGGAAACGCGGAATGCGGAAGTTTCGGTTGGTGGTCAATAATGGCGCCTTTTGGTGTCTGGGATAGTCACGTTCAGAATCCGGTGTTGTGAGGGCGAATCATGGCAATGTGTTTGGGATGTGCAGGCATGGAAGTGTGAGACAACGGGCAACCAGAGAACCATCAACCTCATCAAGTGCCCAGCCGACTGGCGTGAGCGATAACACCTCTCCACCATCTGCGATTCGCAAATGCGATGCTGAAACCCCTCCATGCCGTGACAAAAGGCTGTCATGAATTTTCTAGTGTAGTCTTCTTGTGTCTCTTGTTCCACAAATCTTTCTAGTGGTCTCGTCGTCTTCCAGTCTCCCACTTCTCATAACATGACAACAAAATGTCGACTTCTTTCTGTTGTTTGTGATAAGTTGTCTTCAAGTATTCGCCTTTTTTCAAAACAACTGGGTTGCTCTTCTTGGCTGTCCAATGAATTCTAAGGATTCTTCTGTAAAACAAAATCATCGAGGCATCAAAATATTGTTCGGCTTGTTTTTTGTCCAGGATTCACAGCCAAATGTTAAAACTGGCGCTTTATAGCACGCGAGAATTATTTTATTGACCCCCAGTGACCTGAATTTATTGCATAAAACGTTCTTTATTTTGTAAAATACAATTCCAGCCAGTCCTTTTCCGTTCCTTATCTTTGTGATACTGTAATACATCGTACTTCGGATGTTATCTATGTGCCAGGATACTTACATTTCTGTTTGATTTGCGCACAAGCCGAGGAACAGAGGAGGAAAAAATCTGTTTAGGTTTGTTACACGAAAATATACCACAGACCAGAACCATCAGAGTCTGGACCCACGACCTTCTGATCCGCAGTCGAGAGTCTATCCGCTACACCGCTCCGGCTGCCGATAGATAGATAGCGAGAGAGAGAGAGAGAGAGAGAGAGAGAGAGAGAGAGAGAGAGAGAGAGAAGAGAGAGAGAGAGAGAAAATGGGGAGGGGAGAGAGAGATCAGCACTGCCATCATGCTGTTTCTACACCTACATATGGTAAACAGACACGCAAGTTTGAGAATTCCACAGCTGTGTCTTGACTGTGACCATGATGTTACTCACACAGAGTGTGATGTTGGTCACACAACGAACATGACGATAGTCTCACATTAAACATGATGTTCGTCACACACTGAACATGATGTTGGTCACACACTGAACATGATGTTGGTCACACATTGAACATGATGTTGGTCACACATTAGACATCATGTTGATTACACTTTGAGCATGATGATGGTTACACATTGAACCTGATGATAGTCACACATTAAACATGATGTTGGTCACACATGCAACATGGTGTTGGTAACATATTGAGCATGATGCTGGTTACATATTGAACATGATGTTCGTCACACACTGAACATGATGTTGGTCACACATTAAACATGATGTAGGTCACACATTAAACATGATGTTGGTCACACATTAAACATGATGATGGTCGCACATTGAATACGATGTTGGTCACACATTGAACATGATGATGGTCACATATTGAACATGATGTTGGTCACACATTGAACATGATGATGGTCACATATTGAACATGAAGTTGGTCACAGATTGAACATGATGTTCGTCACACATTGAACATGATGTTGGTCACACATTGAACATGATGTTAGTCACACATTAAACATGATGTTGGTCACACATTAAACATGATGATGGTCACACATTGAACATGAAGTTGGTCACTGATTGAACATGATGTTCGCCACACATTGAAAATGATGTTGGTCACACATTAAACATGATGTTGGTCACACATTAAACATGATGTTGGTCACACATTAAACATGATGTTGGTCACACATTGAACATGATGATGGTCACATATTGAACATGATGATGGTCGCATATTGAACATTATGATGGTCACATATTGAACATGAAGTTGGTCACAGATTGAACATGATGTTGGTCACACATTGATCACGAGTTACCGGAATGTGAGAATCAAACAAGGCATTTTTTAAAATTGATTCCAGCTGTACAGACACCAGGGGTCAGTCCATAAACAACAAACAAGGACAGTGAACTACATGTCAGCTTGACAAGAACACAATCGCAAGTCGGAAAATGGACAGAAAGTCTTACCTGTAACAGCACCAACAACACTAACTACAACATGTCACCAAACTCTTACAGATTCGACCCTGGACACCATAACTCCAAACAGGGCGCTGAGCACACAACCAGGTCCAGCTGACAACATACCGTTTATTTTATATACATTTATCTTTTTTTAATTATAATAATTAATATTGTCTCTACAGTCTGGACACAAGAGTGAACATGTTCAAATTGACGGCAATGTGAATTTATTACATCGAGTTCAGGTGGATTTTGCAAAGCGCATCAACTTTTTTACGGTAAATTATTACAATCACATTGAAGACATTATTTAATATTACAGCTGAACAAAAATGTTTTTAACAAATGTTACTTCCTAAAAATATGTATTTTTGATCTTTGTGTCCAGACTTTAGGGACATACACAATTTATATTAGATTATACAAATAAGTATGGTAAACACATGCGATAATTAGCAAGCAAATGAGAGCCAGCGATGAACTTTATATTCCACAGGGAGTTACTCGGACGTAAACGAAAGAGACACACTCTTATACATCCGGGATTCATTGATAAAACAAAGATGTATGTTGTATTCTGTTTCCAAGAGTTGTATGCTCTCATTCGTCAAACAGACAGGGCAACTAGGCTAACGCAGTAGCTACCGACATAAAACATTTCTTTACCAACAGATGATCTAAACCAGCGATTTCAAATCTGTGGGTAACGACCCATTTTTGGATCCAACGACCCTTTTACAGGGGTCGCCTAAGACCATCGAAAAATACATGTTCATTTCATAAATAGCTGTATTAAAGGGTCACCACAACACGAGGAACTGTATTAAAGGGTCACCACAACACGAGGAACTGTATTAAAGGGTCACCACAACACGAGGAACTGTATTAAAAGGTCACCACAATATAAGGAACTGTATTAAGAGTCACGACAACATGAGTAACTGTATTAAACGGTCACCACAACATGGGGAACTGTATTAAAGGGTAACCACAACACGGGGAACTGTATTAAAGGGTAACCACAACACGAGGAACTGTTTTGAAAGGTCACCACAACACGAGGAACTGTATTAAAGGGTCACCACAACACGAGGAACTGTATTAAAGGGTCACCACAACACGAGGAACTGTTTTAAAAGGTCACCACAATATAAGGAACTGTATTAAGAGTCACGACAACATGAGTAACTGTATTAAACGGTCACCACAACACGAGGAACTTATTAAAGGGTCACCACAACACGAGGAACTTATTAAAGGGTCGTCACAACATGAGGAACTGTATTAAAGGGTCATCACAACATGAAGAACTGTATTAAAGGGAAGTCACAACAATAGGAACTGTATTAAAGGGTCGTCACAACATAAGGAACTGTATTAAAGGGTCACCACACCATGAGGAACTGTATTAAAGGGTCTCCACACCATGAGGAACTGTATTAAAGGGTCGTCCAACATGACAAACTGTATTTAAGGGTCGTCACAACATGAGGAACTATATTAAAGGGTCGTCACAACATTAGGAACTGTATTAAAGGGTCGTCACAACATGACAAACTGTATTAAAAGGTCACCACAACATGAGTAACTGTATTAAAGGGTCTACCACAACATGATGAACTGTATTAAAGGGTCGTCACAACATGAGGAACTGTATTAAAGGGTCGTCCAACAAGACAAACTGTATGAAAGGGTCGTCTAACATGAGGAACTGTATTAAAGGGTCGTCACAACATGAGGAACTGTATTAAAGGGTCGTCACAACATGACAAACTGTATTAAACGGTCGTCCAACATGAGGAACTGTATTAAAGGGTCGTCACAACACGATGAACTATATTAAAGGACCGTCACAACATGAGGAACTGTATTAAAGGGTCGTCACAACATGAGGAACTATATTAAAGGGTCGTCACAACATGAGGAACTGCATTAAAGGGTCGTCACAACATGACAAACTGTATTAAAGGGTCGTCCAACATGAGGAACTGTATTGAAGGGTCGTCACAACATGAGCAAATATTAAAGGGTCGTCACAACATGAGGAACTGTATTAAAGGGTCGTCACAACATGACAAACTGTATTAAAGGGTCGTCACAACATGAGGAACTGTATTAAAGGGTCGTCACAACATGACAAACTGTATTAAAGGGTCGTCACATCATGAGGAACTGTATTCAAGGGCCGTCACAACATGAATCCGCGATTGAAACCCACTGCAGGCTGCGTGGATTTTTGTCGTGGTATGGGACGTCGCAGGTCGACCCAGCCTAAAATGGGTACCAGGATGGGCTGTCCTGGGAAAGTAAAGACATCCGGCGTAATGCTGACCACATTACCCACAGAGTGCTGATGGTCTGTAAAAATATGGGACGCTCTGCCCATATGCCCGATGCGCCGAAAGGCGTGAAAAAGGGATCTTTACTTTCTTTACTTTTTTTACTTTTACACAACATGAATAACTGTATTAAAGGGTCTTCACAACATGAGGAACTGTTTTAAAGGGTCGTCCAACATGACAAACTGTATTAAAGGGTCGTCACAACATGAGGAACTGTATTAAAGGGTCGTCACAACATGACAAACTGTATTAAAGGGTCGTCCAACATGAGGAACTGTATTAAAGGGTCGTCACAACATGAGGGACTATATTAAAGGGTCGTCACAACATGAGGAACTGTATTAAAGGGTCGTCACAACATGAGGAACTATATTAAAGGGTCGTCACAACATGAGGAACTGTATTAAAGGGTCGTCACAACATGACAAACTGTATTAAAGGGTCGTCCAACATGAGGAACTGTATTAAAGGGTCGTCACAACATGAGGAACTATTAAAGGGTTGTCACAACATGAGGAACTGTATTAAAGGGTTGTCACAACATGACAAACTGTATTAAAGGGTCGTCACAACATGAGGAACTGTATTAAAGTGTCGTCACAACATGACACACTGTATTAAAGGGTCGTCACAACATGAGGAACTGTATTCAAGGGCCGTCACAACATGAATCCGCGATCGAAACCCACTGCAGGCTGGGTGGATTTTTGTCGTGGTATGGGACGTCGCAGGTCGACCCAGCCTAAAATGGGTACCAGGATGGGCTGTCCTGGGAAAGTAAAGACAGCCGGCGTAATGCTGACCACATTACCCACAGAGTACTGATGGTCTGTAAAAATATGGGACGCTCTGCCCATATGCCCGATGCGCCGAAAGGCGTGAAAAAGGGATCTTTACTTTCTTTACTTTTTTTACTTTTACACAACATGAATAACTGTATTAAAGGGTCTTCACAACATGAGGAACTGTATTAAAGGGTCGTCCAACATGACAAACTGTATTAAAGGGTCGTCACAACATGAGGAACTGTATTAAAGGGCCGTCACAACACGAGGAACTGTATTAAAGGGCCACCCTAACATGAGGAACTGTATTAAAGGGTCGTC
Organism: Candidula unifasciata; assembly: GCA_905116865.2. NCBI lineage: Eukaryota > Metazoa > Mollusca > Gastropoda > Stylommatophora > Geomitridae > Candidula > Candidula unifasciata. The sequence continues at coordinate 797,773 of CAJHNH020008532.1, forward strand.
ACAACATGACAAACTGTATTAAAGGGTCGTACAACATGACAAACTGTATTAAAGGGTCGTCACAACATGAGGAACTGTATTAAAGGGTCACCCCAACATGAGGAACTGTATTAAAGGGTCGTTACAACATGAGAAACTGTATTAAAGGGTCGTCACAACATGAGGAACTGTATTAGAGGGTCGTCACAACATGAGAACTGTATTAAAGGGTCGTCATAACATGAGGAACTGTATTAAAGGGTCGTCACAACATGAGGAACTGTATTAAAGGGTCGTCACAACATGGGGAACTGTATTAAAGGGTCGTCAAAACATGAGGAACTGTATTAAAGGGTCGTCACAACACGAGGAACTGTATTAAAGGGTCACCCCAACATGAGGCACTGTATTAAAGGGTCGTCACAACACAAGGAACTGTATTAAAGGGTCGTCACAACATGAGTAACTGTATTAAAGGGTCACCACAACACTAAGGAACTGTAATAAAGGGTCGTCACAACACGAGGAACTGTATTAAAGGGTCACCACAACACGAGGAACTGTATTAAAGGGTCGTCACAACACGAGGAACTGTATTAAAGGGTCGTCACAACATGACAAACTGTATTAAAGGGTCGTCACAAAATGAGGAACTGTATTAAAGGTAGGTCTGTACCGAATATTCGCTTCGTATTCGCTTCGGGACCGAAAAGGGGACCGAATAACTATTCGGTATTCGGCCGAATAGTTGTGGTCAGGTCGTATACGAATAATGGTCACCTTACACCCGTTTTATGGACTGGTAAAAAATAAACATATCAAGATTTCCCACCTTGGTTCATACTGTCAAGCGTTATCTTCGTGCACCACCTACGAGCGAACACCAAGTGAACGTCTGTTTAGTACAGCTGGAAATACCTTCAGTGAGACGAGAAGCTGGCTTAATGCTGACAACGTAGAACGATTGTTTTTTTTTTAGCTAATGGATTAATTCATGGATTAACTAAGCTGTCAGTCACAATTTACAAGTTTAGTTACTTGTTATAGAACTAAGAATACTTTCATTCCTAGGTATTAGTTACCACAGACAGACTGACTGAAGGATGCAACACATTAAATGTTTTTAAATGTTTACTATTCTGTACTACATTTTGTGAAGTAAAATTGCAGCGTTCATTTGACATTATGGATGTTTTCTTTTTAGATCTATTTTATACACGAAAGTGGAAGAATGGGCCTTAGTTTGAATAGTGGGAAGACAGAAGTAATGGTGGTATTACAGAAAATAATTATTCCTAAATGTGTCATAAAAGTCAATGGTTTTATTTTGGGACAAGAGCAGAAATGTAAGTATCTGGCCACATGGATAACATCAGATGAAAGATGCATTACTGAAATAAGAAACAGAATAGGACAGGCAAAAAACGAATTTTAGAAAATGAAGAACATCTTATACAAAATATCTTTGTCACTGAAGGTTAGAAAAAGAATTCTTGCTTCCTACATACATCAAGTTTTAACATGGCTGTAAGTCTTGGACAATCGGTAGGCAGGCCAAACAATTTCTTGAGCTAAGGAAGAGGTTTTGATAGAGGCGGGAGCCCGAGGACAACTACTCACAGATATCAGAAGCAGACAGTCATCATTTTTCGGCCATGTTATAAAATAAGGGAAAAATGGAAACATGTTGTGACCTCTGGAAAGATCTGTGGAAGGAGGGATAGAGAAAGACAACGAGAGAAGATTCTTGACAGTCTTGTTGCATGGCATGGAGGTGTGTCAGCACACGAACTGATATATGCTGCAGGAGATCGAAGATTGTGGCAAGGCATAATCGCCCATGCCAGTCGGCGAAGCACTTGATGATGATGATTTACTATTCGTATTCGTATACGGCGGAATAGTTCGTCCACCTATTCGTATTCGGCCGAATAGTGAAATCGCTATTCGGTTCAGCCCTAATTAAAGGGTCACCACAACATGAGGAACTGTATTAAAGGGTCGTTAAAACATGAGAAACTGTATTGAAGGGTCGTCACAACACGAGGAACTGTATTAAAGGGTCGTCACAACATGAGGAACACGCGGTATGAGCGAGAGTGCAAAATATTCTCGTGACCTTGTGTGAAAGTCGGAACGCTCGAGGTCAACCTATCAAAAGTGAGGTGGTTAGTAGGTCGTCCAATCAGAAGCGAGCTAGTGTGTAGCGGTGTGTAAATGGGGAGACCAGCGACAAATTTACCGTGTAAGGACCTAAGGTAACAAATTTAATCACGTATAGATGTGATCATATCGTTGATGTCATGATATCGATGATGTGATCATATCGTTGATGTCATGATATCGTTGATGTCATGATATCGTTGATGTCATGATATCGTTGATGTGATCATATCGTTGATGTCATGATGTCGATGATGTGATCATATCGTTGATGTCATGATATCGTTGATTTAATCATATCGTTGATGTCATGATATCGTTGATGTGATCATATCGTTGATGTCATGATATCGTTGATGTGATCATGTGGTTGATGTCATGATATCGTTGATGTGATCATATCGTTGATGTCATGATATCGTTGATGTGATCATGTAGTTGATGTCATGATATCGTTGATGTGATCATATCGTTGATGTCATGTTATCGTTGATGTAATCATGTAGTTGATGTCATGATATCGTTGATGTGATCATATCGTTGATGTCATGTTATCGTTGATGTGATCATATCGTTGATGTCATGATATCGTTGATGTGATCATATCGTTGATGTCATGATATAATTGATGTGATCATATCGTTGATGTGATCATATCGTTGATGTGATCATATCGTTGATGTCATAATATCGTTGATGTCATGATATCGTTGATGTCATGATATCGTTGATGTCATGATATCGTTGATGTCATTATATCGTTGATGTCATGATATCGTTGGTGTGATCATATCGTTGATGTCATGATATCACTGACACTACATACATACTGACACTACAGACAGGCTGACACTACAGACAAACTGACACTACAGACAGACAGACACTACAAACAGACTGACACTACAGACAGACACTACAGACAGACACTACAGACAGACACTACAGACAGACACTACAGACAGACACTACACACACACTACAGACAGACACTACAGACAGACACTACAGACAGACTGACACTACAGACAGACACTACAGACAGACTGACACTACAGACAGACACTACAGACAGACAGACACTACAAACAGACTGACACTACAGACAGACACTACAGACAGACACTACAGACAGACACTACAGACAGACACTACAGACTGACACTACAGACAGACACTACAGACTGACACTACAGACAGGCTGACACTACAGACAAACTGACACTACAGACAGACAGACACTACAAACAGACTGACACTACAGACAGACACTACAGACAGACACTACAGACAGACACTACAGACAGACACTACACACACACTACAGACAGACACTACAGACAGACACTACAGACAGACTGACACTACAGACAGACACTACAAACAGACTGACACTACAGACAGACACTACAGACAGACACTACAGACTGACACTACAGACAGACACTACAGACAGACACTACAGACTGACACTACAGACAGACACTACAGACTGACACTACAGACAGACACTACAGACTGACACTACAGACAGACACTACAGACTGACACTACAGACTGACACTACAGACAGACTGACACTACAGACTGACACTACAGACAGACTGACACTACAGACAGACTGACACTACAGACTGACACTACAGACAGACTGACACTACAGACTGACACTACAGACTGACACTACAGACAGACTGACACTACAGACTGACACTACAGACAGACTGACACTACAGACAGACTGACACTACAGACAGACACTACAGACTGACACTACAGACAGACACTACAGACTGACACTACAGACTGACACTACAGACAGACTGACACTACAGACAGACACTACAGACAGACAGACACTACAGACTGACACTACAGACTGACACTACAGACAGACACTACAGACTGACAGACACTACAGACAGACACTACAGACTGACACTACAGACAGACACTACAGACTGACACTACAGACTGACACTACAGACTGACACTACAGACAGACACTACAGACTGACAGACACTACAGACAGACACTACAGACTGACACTACAGACTGACACTACAGACTGACACTACAGACTGACACTACAGACAGACACTACAGACTGACAGACACTACAGACAGACACTACAGACTGACACTACAGACTGACACTACAGACAGACACTACAGACTGACAGACACTACAGACTGACACTACAGACTGACACTACAGACTGACACTACAGACAGACACTACAGACTGACACTACAGACAGACACTACAGACTGACACTACAGACTGACACTACAGACTGACACTACAGACTGACACTACAGACAGACACTACAGACTGACAGACACTACAGACAGACACTACAGACTGACACTACAGACAGACACTACAGACTGACACTACAGACTGACACTACAGACTGACACTACAGACAGACACTACTGACAGACACTACAGACAGACACTACAGACTGACACTACAGACAGACACTACAGACTGACACTACAGACTGACACTACAGACAGACACTACAGACTGACACTACAGACAGACACTACAGACAGACACTACAGACTGACACTACAGACAGACACTACAGACTGACACTACAGACAGACACTACAGACTGACACTACAGACTGACACTACAGACAGACACTACAGACAGACAGACACTACAGACAAACACTACAGACTGACACTACAGACAGACACTACAGACAGACAGACACTACAGACTGACACTACAGACAGACAGACACTACAGACAGACACTACAGACAGACACTACAGACAGACACTACAGACAGACACTACAGACAGGCTGACACTACAGATAGACTGACACTACAGACAGACTACTACAGAAAGACTAACACTACAGACAGACTGACGAAACAGACTGACTGACAACACAAATCAACTGACCGGCTTTAGCTGACCGGGAATCCATGGATGCTGACCTGCGGCTTGATTATTGGTTTGCCCAGCGTTCTCGGGCCTGACATACTTTCGTCAATGTTTGTCTTGTCAACCCGTGATTGCCTAACTTCCCCTAGCACTTCACAGTTTGCCAGTGAGAGTGACCTTTTTGGTTACCGTTCTGCTGATTTGTGATTCAAAGTAGTGCACGCGTTTAACAATATCATGATCATTGAGTAGTAAGTTCGATTACCACGGGGAGGGGGTGGGGGTGGGGTAGCGTTCCGTTCCGGTTGGAGACACTGGCTCACAGTTACCGATGTCCTAATTATAACTTCTCTGGAGGTTGAACCCGAGTTTTGAGATCTCCCTTGCAGTTCTGCCAGCTAGAATGAGTTTCCTTTCTGTCAAGATGGACTGGAAGTTCTGTATGGTAAAACTTTAGGTAGCAGCTCAGAGGGGACAAATCAATTCCTCGGTGGGCGGTTTATATTTGCGTTCTTGTGGTTTTCGGACTAGCTCGAGAGTCACACCGTACAATCGATTAGTGCATGGTGACGTCATACCGGCATATATATATATGTATATATATATATATATATATATATATATATATATATATATATATATATATATATATATATATATATATATATATATATAATGTATGTGTAACTTAATCGAAGCAAAAACTAAGAGCGTCGACACAAAGAAAACATAAAAAGGGGGAGGGGAGTGCTTAGCCATGACCGATTGTAGACAGAGCGTGCAACCTGATCTGGTCACGAGACAGTGATGTCATCACTTCCTTGGGCTCACTTGAAAAGAACTACAGAAAACAGACGTGGTGGTGGCCGTCTCCGCTTAGGTCATAGGAAGACAGAAATACTGTCAGCGAAACGGAAGAGTATAGCACAGTACAGATCAACTTACGGCTATTGGTTGGGGACCAGTAATGCATTTCTAGTATCTAGTTAAACGAACAACTTCAGATGGAGGATAGATAAGGAACAGAAAAGAATATATATTCCTCATGTGGATTCTAAGGCTCCATTGTGTGTGTGTGTGTGTGTGTGTTTGGGAGGGGGAGAGGAACAGACACACTGTCTTAACAGTCGACTAATTAGTGGTGTTTCCATGGAAGTTAGAGTTCCTCTGCCTGAGGTCGAGGCAACAGTCTGCATAAATATAAGCTAGATCTGTAAAACAGATGTGCACGCATAATTTAAGCTGTGCAACAAGATCAAAGTGCAGAAGTGGACGAAAACCAGAGCTGTTCATCAAAGTTCACAGCAGGTGAAGGCTTAAAAGCAGAAGAAAAAGAAGAAGAAAACGAAGAAGAAGAAGAAGAAGAAGAAGAACAACAACAACAACAACAACAACAACAACAACAACAAGCCTACACTTCATGCAACATATAACAACAACAACAACAAAATAATAATAATAATTCTATGCACTATTTCCCCGGCCGTGCACGTTATTGCGATAATGCTCACAGTCAACACAGAACCACAGTAAACATATGAATGTGACTCGGACAATGAATGTGACTCGGACAATGAATGTGACTCGGACAATGAATGTGACTCGGACAATGAATATGACTCGGACAATGAGTCAGCACGCCAAAAACATCCCTGGAGGCATCAGAGATTTAGTTGCACACAAGAATGCATCTGTTTCTTTGACAGCCAAAAACGGGTAATCTCGATGTCGCGAAAGAGGTTAGGTCATTATTTTGCCACGGTATGTAATAAGACAAGATAATACTGTAACAGGAAAACATTACGAGAATAGACAAAATCAATCACAAGAGAGATACGGGAAAGCAGTGGGAGACTGTAATGTGCTCATCTAGGGGTATGTGTTGTTTACATTGCTTTCAGACGAACAGTGAGTTGAAACGACACAGCATGAACGAATATTGAGTTCTTTGCTTTTATTCGTTGAATCGCCAGTTATCGCAAACATACATTCATGCTTCCTCGTGCTCGACTTGCTTGGCTGAATCTAGCGACCTGGTCGGACTTCCCACACACTACAGGAATTTATCAGCGTCTCTCGAACCATCCATCTATACTTCATGGACTCTGATATCTGACATTACGACGTATGGAAAAACATTCAGTCCTCCTATTGAAATATAACGTTCACTTGACAAATCATTTATTCTTCTCAGGCGTTCATTCACGCGTCCTCTCTCAGTCAGGGCCGAACTTCAACTGTCTTACTTCAGTCTCTCGGTTCACGTCTTCCGTTCACGTCTCATGCTTTTCTTGTGTCTCTCACTTCGTTTACCATGAGACACACGAGACTCACTTCTCCCGTTTTTCTCTTCTCTCACGGGTCCTCCGACCTTTTTCTCCCCATCGGGAACTCTCTGGGGTTTCCCCGGGAATTCACAACATTACAATCTCCCCCTCCCTTCTAGTAAAAAAAAATTTAACCTAAAAATTTTTTTTTTCTATTACTTTATCTTTAGGTTATAATTTTAAAGGTTTGGGAATACTTTAATGTAATGATGTGGATTACCTAATAATCATTTTGGGTTTTAATGGTTACTTCCCTTTTAATAGGTTTTACATTATTTCCCTTTGTCACATTACCAGTTATAAGTACCCATAAGTACCAAGTGGCTTAATGGGAAACAACCATTCAGGCACTCTCTTCCAAGTGCGGTAGTCCATATAGGCTCTGCGTATTAACCCCATGCCATCCCACAGTCTGTATAAAACAGAACAACAATTCTGGTACTCTCTTTCAAGTACTGAAGTCCATATCGGCTATGGAACAGAAATGTAGAAAACCCGCAAAGTCCCATCCTCACCGTTGGACTCATGGCTACTGTCACTGGTTTACGTTTCAAATAGAAACATATGTTTCCCTATTTAGGATTTCGAACTCAATCCCTTGGATTATGTGGTGTAAATTACCCATTACTTTTCCGAAAAAGTATTATTATTCCCTTTCTATATCATAGTAATTACCCTATTACATGTTATACAACCTATATTTTCACCAATAAATTTATCTAAACAACATATGCAATCATTATTAAACCTTATTTCACCATGTTGTAACATCTTCATTGTCATAATCATCATCATTATTGTCATCATCATCATCGTTATCATCATCATCATCATCATCATCATCATCATCATTGTTGTTGTCGCTATCAGCGTTATTATCATATTCATCTCATCGTCATCATCATTCTCCTCATTATAGTCACCATTGTCACACGTATATTGTTACTTACTTACAAATGTAACATACATAAAAATCATCAGTTAAGCTATGTTTACATATTTCATTCATTCAACCATACTCTTTCCTGTAATTCAGGATTTCCCCAGGTAATACATACAATACAAAATTGAATCTATGTTTATAATCTGGACATCACGTCGGGTAGATGGTTTTCAATGCCCTTAATGTGTTCTATCTTGAACTGAAATTGGGATAATAATAACGCCCATCTGTATACTCTTGCGTTATTTGTTGCATCCATTGTTAACAATTTTGTCAGGCCTAAGTTATCAGTCAGAATAATGAATTCCTTTCCTATCAAGAATTTTTGGAATTTTTTAAGGCTGATAACAAGAGCGAGAGCCTCTTTTTCAAAAGTACTGTATTTCTGTTGGGTGGAATTAAGTTTCTGTGAAAGATATAGAACCGGAAGAAGAGTACCGGAATGCCTTTGAGCCAACATCGCGGCTATGGTATGACCACTAGCGTCAGTTTGTAGGTAGAAAGTTTTAGATGGGTCCGGTTGTCTTAGTATTGGTGGAGTAGCAAATGAAGACTTGATTTTTTGTATGATTTTGTCATGAGTTTCTGTCCAATCCTTTTTTCTAAACTGGTCTTTTTTCAAAAGTTCCGATAGAGGGGCTGTTAGTTCTGCTAACTTAGGGATGAATTTGCCGTAATAATTTACAAGTCCTAATAGTGCCTGTAGTTGTTTCTTGGTTTTTGGTCTTTCAATTTTTAAAATTTTAGAAACAATTGTCTCGTCAGTCTGAATACTACCCTGGAACACTGTATGTCCTAAAAACTGGATTTGTGTGAAACAAAACTCTGATTTCGCTGGATTAACAGTCAGATTAGCCTTTTGAATGTTGCTGAACACTTGTTTTAAGGTGTCTATGTGTTCCGGCAAAGTTTTTGTGTGTATGCAAATATCATCCATGTATGCTGTTACATTATTAATACCTGTTAATATCTTTCTTATGAGTTTTGTGAATATTTTTGCTGCGTTTATCAACCCAAATGGTAAACGTAACCACTGTTTTAACCCGAGTGGGGTTTGGAAGCTAGTATACCTGCTGGCTTTCTGTGTCAATGGAATTTGCCAGTACCCTTTACAAAGATCTAATTTCGTAAAGAATTTTGAATTGTATAAATTCTGGATTATGTCCTCTGTTGAAGGAATGGGTTCTGATTCCAAATGAGTGATAGCATTTAGTTTTCTGTAATCTACACATAATCTCAAACTGCCATCTTTCTTTTTTACAATTACCATTGGTGAGCTGTATTCTGACGTTGAGTCTTCGATTATGCCGTCTGCTTGTAATTGTTTCAGTTCCTCTACGACTTTTTCAGTATAATGAATGGGAATAGCATAGTTTCTGGCTTTCACTGGAATGGTTGAGTTCAACTGGATGTCGAAATGAATTATATCGGTTTTCCCAGGTTTGTTGGTAAAAATAGTTTTATATTTTTCGATTACCCTCTCAATTTTTTCTTTATCTCCCGTTGGCAACTCGGGGTTTATCCTTACAGACCTCCAGTTGATCTCATCCTTCACTGACGGTGTTGGTAATTCGTCATTAATAGCGTCAGTTATTTGTTCATTGATCATGTTACAAGCATTGACATTTTCTACCATATCATCACTAACATTTCTTGTAAAATACCTTTTCATCATGTTAACATGAAAAATTTTCAATTTCCCTTTATAATCAATCTCATAATCAACATTTGACACTTTTCTTACTACAGTGTAAGGGCCACGCCATTCGATGCACAGTTTGTCTGAATCTTTTGGTAGCAGTATAAGCACTTCTTGACCGGGTTCGAAGGTCATCAGTTTAGTATTTCTGTTTGCATACATTCGCTGTTTATGTGTTGCGTGGGCACATGCCTTTTTTGCCTCTTCGTATGCTACCATTATTTTGTGTCTAAGATTGATGACTGTTTCAAAATCTTGTGCCTTCGATTCAGACTCAGTTTTTCCTGCGATCATGTTTCTGTATACATCTAAAGGTCCTCTGGGATTTGCACCGTAAATAATTTCAAATGGGGACATGCCAGTGGAGCTATGGGGTATTTCTCTATAAGCAAACAATATTGCTGGTAATAAACTGTCCCAATTGGATGGGTTTTGATAGGTTATTCTAGCCAACATAGTTTTTATGGATTTATTTAAGTTTTCTGCCAAACCATTAGCTTGTGCATGGTACGGGGATGTAAAATGTTGGCGTATTCCTAACAGGTTGGTGACAGCTTTAGTTATGGCTGAGGTAAACTGGGTACCTCTGTCTGAAACTATTACTTCTGGGAAGCCTATTCTGGAGAAAATCAATAACAGTGCTTCTTGAATGTGTTCACTGGTAATAAACTTTAGTGGTAAGCATTCTGGCCACTTGCTTCCTACATCTATCATGGTTAAAATAAATCTATTGCCTTTCGCCGATGTAACAGGCAGGGGTCCCACGATGTCTATTGCGACTTGCTCAAATGGTCTGTTAGCAGTCAGGCCGGGTTGAACGGGAGCCTTTGGGTTTACCCCTTTTTTCGTGGTTTTTAAACAGATGTCGCACGATTTGACATATTTTTTGATGTCTTTTGTAAAACCGGGCCAGAAAAATGTAGATAATACTCTTGCTATCGTTTTGGATATTCCTAAATGCCCTGCAAAAATGGAATCGTGTGCTAACGCTAAAGCTTGTTTTCTATAATTAACTGGTAGCACCGTTTGTCTAACCACTCTTGACCCTTTGGTATACAATCTTGTCAAAACATTTCTATGTAACACAAATTCCCACTTTGCATTTTTACTACTCTTTGGTGTTGCATTCAGCAACTGGAAGCATTTCGTGAGCGATTTGTCACTTTTTTGCTCTTCCTGAAATTTCATGCTGTTATTCAAATCTTCCACTGTGATTTGTTTCATTTGATTTTGACTTTCTTCTTTTTGTAAATTATCTTTAATTTTTTCTGTCATGCTTCTGGTTACTGCTGCAGCCACCTGAGTTTCTTCTTCTACATTCGATTGCTCACCAGATCTGTTGTTAGTGTCTATGTTTTTGTTCTTACTTTCACTTCCCTTGCTTTCTCTGACACATTCTTCTTTGGGGTATGGAGTGTTACCTTTTGTATCTCCGCTCTCACTTGGGTTGACGCTCTCACTGGGATTTGGAGGGTTGTCTTTCGTAACCTTACTCTCACTCACATTACAGCATTCTTTGGGATATGGGGAGTTGTCTTCCGTACTTTCATTCTGACAATACTTTGGAATATTTTTTTGTTCCCAAGCTACAATGTCCCTGTCGGTTACTGTTCTTAAATCTTCCCTGTTTCCCAAAATCAAATCAGCACAAGGGGATGGTAATACTGCAACAGTTATGAACTTTTCTAAGTATGGTGTTTTAACAAACACGTTAGCAAGTCGATATCTTTCGATGCTACCCCCAAAGGTACGACAATTGATGTATTTGTCTGTTAAATCTTCTGGTCTAATCAGTCTTTGATGCACTCCGGAAATAGATGCACCAGTGTCCCTAAGGAGTGATATGGTTTGCCCATGGATCTGACCTTTCTGAAATTTCAGAGTACCGTGGCCGTGTGTTGCCAGATTAGCGTTCTGAATGGGTATCAGGTGTCCACCCGGTAGGTTGCCTTCCTTATGGAATTTAGAACATATTTTACATTCTTCTTCTGTTTCGTACATGGTGGCTGAATTGGCTTCAGCTGAGTCGCTTTCTGACTCATCATCCGATGTTACACATACTACATGTGCCTCCTTAAATCGTTTTATAGCAGGACAGTTACGTCTGGTGTGCAAATAACATCCACAAATATAACATTTTACTGCATTTTCATACCTCTTTAACTTGTTTTTTCTATGAGCAATCACCTGTTCAATTCTTTCATTAAATAGTGGGCTTTTATCACAAGGTGCGTCGTCACCATGTCTATTGTGACAGTGGTTGCAATTGATGGTCTTTACCTCTTTCTTGCCATATCTAAAGTTTTTGTTCTGAAATTTCTGTTGGTATGGTTTTGCATAGGCTGCTGCTCCCACTTCTATCAAATCAGAACTTGATAGCACGAAGATATCAGGGTGTGCTGCAAAATAATTTTCACCTACTTCTTCTAAAGAATCTAAATTTGTTGGCTTATTTTCCTTTAGGAAAGTTGCCATTGGCTGTGGAAGAGATTCTAACATTTTACATCTTAACAACAAATCAACCAATAACTTATAGTCATTTTTTTACATTGGCTGCTTCAACCCATTTTTGGAATATGTTCTGCACTTCTGACAGATAGTCTGCAAATGTTTGACTACTTTTTGGTCTCAAATCGTTGAACTGTTTTCGGTAGCCAGCTTCGTGCAGGTTGTAATGCTTCATTAACCTCTCTTTGATATAGTTGTAATCTAGTCTTTTGGTTTCCGGAATTGTTTCCAGAATCTTCAAAGGTTCAAATGCCAGGTGTTTTTGAAAGATTAAAGCGTAGTCTTGCAATGGGACGTTATGCATGTGCATACCTAGTTCGAAATTGGCTATATACGCTCCGATGTCGTCTTCCTTGCAGTAATTTCGGACTATTCCTGCATATTTTTTGAATTTGTTTTCTTCTGCTTTGATTCTCTCTTTTTCTATGGCTGCTTCTCTTTTTGACTCATTTTCCATTTCTTTTGTTCTGATCTGAGTTTCTGCTTTTTCTTTGTCCGCTTGTATTTGTGCCTCTAACCTCTGTTTTTCCAGCTGTAATTTTTTCTCCTCAATCTCTTTTTGTTGTAGTAGTTCCATCTGTTTCAATTCCGCTTCTTTGATTGCTTCTTTCTCTTTGAGACGTAGTTCGTGTTCACGTACAAGTCTGCGTTCTTCTCGTTCTTCTGCTGCTTTTCTTAATTGTTCTTCTTTTTCTTCTGCTGCTCTCCTCTGTTTTTCTTCTTTTTCTTCTGCTGCTCTCCTCTGTTTTTCTTCTTTTTCTTCTGCTGCTTTTCTTAACTGTTCTTCTTTTTCTTCTGCTGCTCTCCTGTTTTTCTTCTTTTTCTTCTGCTGCCTTCTCTTTATGTTTTTCATCCACATACTTTCTTAACTCGTCGCCCTGAAGGCCCAATTCTTTACCAATGGCTACCCATTCCGCCATTTTTTGACTTGTAGATGTATACGATATTCCTGTACAAATATAACAATTACAAATGCGTTCACAAATATTACGCTTAATAGCAATACAATCACAACCAACAAAATCAATATGTGATATATAATCACTATGTTTAGCTGAGTAGTTTTCTACCTACTCAGAACAATAATATCAAACTATGAACTTAATTACTCAACTTTAAAAAAAAAATTACTATGGCTCCCATCGAGCTAAGACACAGTCTATTCTACGGATCCTTCCTTTCGCTATAGCACACTTCTCGCTGTACGGAAATATATTGAACGAGTCTCTTGTAGATCGTGTCGTGCAATTGAATCTTCCGGTTGGTAATGTCACTTCATTAATTGGCCACTACCCGTCTGAATTCATATTGTGGTTCATCATGGAGGTAGTGTACTTTTTTGAAAAATAGCGGCACTCGTCTATAAGTTGAACATGGGTGTCAATCTGAATAATTCATGGAAACTGACTGTCTGTTCTAAAGACTTGAAGGAACTCACAGGAAACTGTTCTGCACGTGTACTTGTTCTACCTGTGCCACAGATGTTCGTTTAGCGGTGTTCCGCTAGCTGCATGTTAGATCGGATATGTGGATATAAGTCGGCTGTCCGCTTGACCAATGTCACTCAGCTAGATGCCTTGTCTTAACACACTTACGTTATGTTAGCATGTTTAGTGATCACTGTACTTGGTGGCTGTTGCCCTTTGCAACTACTGTTTCAAACACTGGACTGATTGATGACTAATTTGATGTTGTAATACACAGTATAGTTGTTACGATCACACTGTAACAATACGCAGTATAATTGTTAAGATCACACTGTAACAATGTGTAGTATAGCTGTTACGATCACACTGTAATAATACGCGGCATAGTTGTTATGATGCCACTGTAACGATACGTGGTATAGTTGTTATGATGATACTGTAACGATACGTGGTATAGGAAGGTGATGATACTGTAACGATAACTAATTTCGACACGTTACCCAGTGGCGAATTTGGCCATCCTTACACAGGAAAAATGTACTTGAAATTTCTACACATTTTCTTGAGGTAAATTTCGACACAGCAACTGGTGTTACCACAGATGATGGCTGTATAGCGGCCTTGACCCAGTCCCCCACTTACGTCAACTCTGCAGCCCCGCTTTGAGCTTTGAAGTTTAACTGGTTCAACTGGCCGGGTTTTTGGTCACTACACTGACCCTGTTTGTCGTTGCTTGTTGTGAACAAATAAATTTTGACTAACAACTGCTGTTACCTCAGACGATTACTGGAAATCGACCTTGACACAGAACGCCACTTACATTGACTGTTCAGCTCCGTTATTAGCTGTCGAGTTCAATTGGTCCAATCCGCTGTGTTTTCAGTGATGTTCCGGTTATCTTCTGTCGTTGTTTTTTGTCCCGGATGTGTCCGTTTTAGAGCCTCCACTTGTAATGTGCTCATCTAGGGGTATGTGTTGTTTACATTGCTTTCAGACGAACAGTGAGTTGAAACGACACAGCATGAACGAATATTGAGTTCTTTGCTTTTATTCGTTGAATCGCCAGTTATCGCAAACATACATTCATGCTTCCTCGTGCTCGACTTGCTTGGCTGAATCTAGCGACCTGGTCGGACTTCCCACACACTACAGGAATTTATCAGCGTCTCTCGAACCATCCATCTATACTTCATGGACTCTGATATCTGACATTACGACGTATGGAAAAACATTCAGTCCTCCTATTGAAATATAACGTTCACTTGACAAATCATTTATTCTTCTCAGGCGTTCATTCACGCGTCCTCTCTCAGTCAGGGCCGAACTTCAACTGTCTTACTTCAGTCTCTCGGTTCACGTCTTCCGTTCACGTCTCATGCTTTTCTTGTGTCTCTCACTTCGTTTACCATGAGACACACGAGACTCACTTCTCCCGTTTTTCTCTTCTCTCACGGGTCCTCCGACCTTTTTCTCCCCATCGGGAACTCTCTGGGGTTTCCCCGGGAATTCACAACATTACAGAGACGATTCTGGACAGAAGTTTCTTTTGGCTTGAAGGGGTTATAATCATCATCATCATCATTGTAGTGATTCTCTAGATCTCTTAACTACACGCTTCTTGGGTGCAGAGACAGTACAGATACCTGAAAATCTTAGATTGTTGTTGTTGTTATCGATCCAGCGGCGCATGAGCTTTCACCCTTTGGCCCAATGCCATGTAGTGGAATTTGCATGTTTTCACAAGCTGTTCTTTTTCCTCAGTACAAGGTGTTCCACTTGTCTGGTCTCGGAGGGAGTAGCATTCTTCTAGTCTCGCTGAGTTTTGGGCACTCAAAGAGATGGTGTTCAACAGTTTCGTAGGGGTAGTTACATAGCTGGCACTCTGGGGAGTGTTTAGGTGTCCACTGAGTGGAGTATGTTGTGTTCTAAGTCTGAAGATGGTGGCCTGGTCCCTTCTTGTTAGATGATTAGTGCTGTCATTAGGATCAGGGCCAGCCATATGTCTATAAACCTCTCTTCCAGTGTCTCCCCTGGCCCATCTGTTCAACCAAGTCTCTTTGTTTATAGCTCTTATAAGTGTTTTTGCTGTCTGTAGGGTTGTCGCTGTAGGTGCTTGCTCTTGCGTTGCTCCTTTCTTTGCCAATCTGTCAGCTCTGTCATTACCTGGTGTGCCGGAGTGGCCTGGAATCCACTGCATCACTATTCTGATATTGTATGAGGTAATAAGCTGATAAGCATCCAGAATTATCTTGGCTATGTCAGTTCTGCAGCGTTCACTGCCCTCTAGAGCTTGAAGGGCAGACATTGAATCTGTGAAGATGACAATATTTTGGGCCTTTGAAGATCTTAGGTAAACACACATTGGAACACCGCTGAACGAGACCATAATGTTTATTCAGTCAAACACCTGTTGACTGTCAATGTACTTAAAGAACTTGTCTAGGGGTGGCCGACTTCCACCACGTGTAATATTAGAAAAATATCACTTATACCTGAACAAGAGGCCAACTATCAACACTGCCGAGACAACAAGGACACATCAGGTCTCCATTCGCCCACAGCTGTGTCGTCAAACTAACGTCAGCACTGACAAATGTCGGACTGACTGGCTGGCCAGGTTTTCGTGGAATTTGCACTCAACTGTAAAACAAACACTTCCTCGTCGTACGACTCATTTTACTGGCGATTATCTTCATCAGACAGGCTGTTCCAATGCTGAAATCGAGACTGATCATCTTGATCATTCAAGGCTCAAATAAACGTTCTCTCCCTCGTGTTCTAGAATATTTCAACGCAAGTAATTCGTACAATCTTTCATTTGTCGTGTTTAATGAACAGGCATATAGACTGGCCGACTCAGCACCGCTTGGTGAGAACTGATGTATGACAAGCTAGATGTTGTGAGGGCCCTTTGGGAACGAGTGAACAGTGCAGATGCGCAGATAGATCATTACGGTCTGAGGAGAATAGCGCTGCGAGGAGTTAACAGGGAATGTGGTCGATAAACAAAACTCATGGGAAGGATGAAAAGGATATACAATCAGACGGTTACTGGTGCCATCGGAATTGGAACTCTTTGCTTGCTGCTGAAAATGGGGACGGAGCACTTATGGGAATGTCCCGAGTTCTGTAATGTCGATTCCTAATTCAACATTCAAATTCAACTGTCTGGCATGTTATCGGCAATTCGCCCGCTAGTCTGAAATACGCTTCGTATTCGATTCCATTTACCCAAGCTTAAGTACATAATGTTTGTTTAGTATCTAACCTCATTACCAATGCAAACATTAATTACCGTAAAAAAAATGATTCCTTACAACCATCATCATCCTCATCATCATCATCATCATCATCATCATCATCATCATCATCATCATTATCATCATCATCATCATCATCATGTCGCAGTTGTTTTGCAGAACGTCGCTCTCATCACGGTGTGCCTGAAAGAAACTCGGTCTGTCGCCAGTTCCCCATCGCCCCCATCCCCCTCATTTCCCCCTTCCCATCCCCCTCATTCAACCTTCCCATCCCCGTCATTCCCCCCTTCCTATCTCCCTCATTCCTCCCTTCCCATCACCCTCATTCACCCCCTTCCCATCCCCCTCATTCCTCCCTTCCCATACCCCTCATTCCTCCTTCCCATCCCCCTTATTCCCCCTTACCATCCACCTTATCCCCCTTCCCATACCCCTCATTCCTCCCTTCCCATCCCCCTCATTCTCCCTACCCATACCCCTCATCCCCCCTTTTCATCCCCTCATTCCCCCTTCCCATCCCCCTCATCCCCCCTTTCCATCCCTCTCATTTCTCCCTTCCCATCCCCCTCATTCCTCCCTTTCCATCCCCCTCATTCCTCCCTTCCCATCCCCCTCATTCCTCCTTTCCAATCCCCCTCATTCCTCCCTTCCCATCCCTCTCATTCCTCCCTTCCCATCCCCCTCATTCCTCCTTCCCATCCCCCTCATTCCCCCCTTCCCATCCCCCTCATTCCTCCCTTCCCATCCCTCTCATTCCCCCCTTTCCATCCCCCTCATTCCCCCCTTTCCATCCCCTCATTCCCCCTTCCCATCCCCCTCATTCCTCCTTCCTATCCCTCTCATTCATCCCTTCTCATCCCCTCATTTCCCCTTTTCCTCCCCCTCATTCCTCCCTTCCAATCCCCCTCATTCCACTTTTCCCATCCCCCTCATTCCTCCCTTCCCATCCCCCTCATTCCTCCCTTCCCATCCCCTCATTCCCCCTTCCCATCCCGCTCATTCCTCCCTTCCCATCCCTCTCAATCCCCTCCTTCCCACCCCCTCATTCCCCCTTCCCATCCTCCTCATTCCTCCCTTTCCATCCCCCTCATTCCCCCTTCTCATCCCCCTCATTCCCCCTTCCCATCCTCCTCATTCCTCCCTTTCCATCCCCCTCATTCCCCCTTCTCATCCCCCTCATTCCCCCTTCCCATACCCCTCATTCCTCCCTTCCTATCCCCTCATTCCTCCCTTCCCATCCTCCTCATTCCTCCCTTCCCATCCCCCTTATTCCTCCCTTCCCATCCCCATCGTTCTCTTTTATATCCAAAGAACCATTTATATCCTGTATCCATTTTCTTGTTGATCGGCCCCTGCCCCTTCTTCCAGGTATCATACCTCCTGCTATTTTTTTTCACAAACACAGACTCACACACATACACACACACACACACACACACACACACACACATACATATATATATATATATATATATATATATATATATATATATATATATATATATATATATATATTAGGGCTGTACCGAATATTCGCTTCGGGGCCGAATAGTGGACCGAATAACAATGCGGTATTCGGCTGAATACTTGCGGTCGTGCCGAATACGAAAAGTTGTTACCTTACACCCGTTTCTGCATACACTGCGATGGACTGAAATAACTCTCATTAACACAATAATTGCTGTCGCAGCGGGGGAAACTGCGACCCGGTTGCAAGTTCTTTGTCTGCTGACTGGACCGGGGCATTACAGCAGAGGTTCTCAAACGGGGTGCGTATGCCAGGGGTGCCGCGGCAAAAATCAAGAAAAGTCGGCTATAAATTGTAAAATTATTTAAGAAGGCATGAAGATACTTAAAAGTTAAAATTTAAATTGTCTTTCCTCGCCACTGTTGAAAAGAGGACAGGCGACAGGCAATAACTGCGTTTTAAAAAACGAAGAACATCTTATGCAATACATCTTTGTCACTAAAGGTTAGAAAAAAAATTCTTGCTTGCTACATACATCCAGTTTTAATATATGGCTGTGAGCCCTGGACGATCGGCAGGCAAGCCAAACAATTTTTTGAGGCTTCAGAAATGTGGTTTTACAGAACAATGCTTAAAATAAATTGAGCCTATATATATATATATATATATATATATATATATATATATATATATATATATATATATATATATATATATATATATATATATATATATATATATATATATATATATATATATATATATATATATATTAGGGCTGTACTGAATAGTGATTTTTACTACTCGGCCGAATACGAATAACGGGAACAACTATTCGGCCTAATACGAATAGTGTCATCATCATCAGGTGCCTTACCGACTGCCGTGGGCGATCATGCCTCTTCATAATCTGCGATCTCCTGCAGCATGTATCAGTTCGGGTGCCGACACACCTCCATGCCATGCAACAAGACTGTCAAGCATCTTCTCTCGTTGTCTTCCTCTGTCCCTTTTTCCACAGGTCTATGTTCTATTTTCCCTCTTCTCATAACATGGCCGAAAAATGATGACTGTCTCCTTCTGATGTCTGTGATAAGTTGTCTTCGGGCTCCCGCCTCTTTCAAAACCTCTTGGTTGCTTTTTTTGGCTGTCCAAGGTATTCTTAGCAACGAATAGTGTATAGTGTATAAAATATCTCTTTTAAAAAACACACACACACACATCTATAATGTCAAATGTACGCTGAACTTTTACTTCACGTAAAATAGCAGAGAATAGTCATCTTCTTCTTTAGCGTTCTGAGCCCTTGAGGTTTACTGCTGCAGATATCATTCGTTTTCATTTATCTCTCTGGCCAGCATTCTCTCCACAATTTGTGACACCAGTTGTTTGCAGGTGTGGCTGGACATTATCTCTCGAACTTCTTTTTTTGTCTGCTTCGTGGTCTACGCCCATTCCTTTCTCAGGTGTATACAGTTCTACTTCTCTGTCTTCTGACGTTATTTCAATATGCCGTATCCAATACCGAATAGTCAATAGATCCACTACTCGGCGCCGAAGCGAATACGAAGCGAATATTCGGTACAGGCCTAATATAAATAAATCTGATACTGTCTCCACAATAAAGGGTGGCTGCTATAGATCAACACGTTTTATCTCTTGTCCTGTTTGTACACTCTCTCAGACTGCCTTGCGTAGTTTTCTTGGTTCTTTCCTCCAACTTGTAACGTTGTCTACCTCTTGCGCCCTTGCCTTCGATCTTTGCCTCCAGTTTGACTTTTTAAAGCGTATTATCTTTTTTTCACATGGACAAAATATTTTAAGTGCCTCTGTTTGATTTCTTTCAATAATGCCTTTTTCATACGCAGTTATTTACACACGCACACACACACACACATATACACATACACACACACATACACACACACACACATCACACACACATACACACATATACACACACACACACATACACACACACATACATACACACATACACACACACATACACACACACACATACACACATACACACACATACACACACACATACACACACATACACACACACACACACACATACACACACACATACATATGTCGTAAGAGGCAATTAAGGGTAGTATTGAGCTTGAGATTGGCTACCTCATCCTGTAAAAGCCATAGCCACAAAAACCAACCAACCGTGGATAAGTCACACACACACACACACACACACACACACACACACACACACACACACACACAGAAGAAGCAAGTAAAACCCAGCCAACCAAGATGAGGGGAGGCTCTTCAAGTAGAAGAAGTATCACACGGTGTGGAGAAAGCCGTAAGGAGTCCGGATCTTTGACGTACCTCCTCTCAGCTAGGAAAACCTCCAGAATTGGCACCTGGAATGTTAGAACTCCCTATAATATAGGGAGAACAATGGAGGTAGCAAGGGAGATGAGAAAGTCTTTGCATTGGAACCCTCAGGGGGATAGGAATAAAGAAAGGCAAAAAAAAAAAAAAAAAACACACACACACACATGGAGAAGAGAGCTAAAGAATCAAGTTAGAAAGATGTTAGTTTCGTGCCCCTTAAGCAGATGCACTCACAATTCAAATGAAATACCCATAATTAGTCGCCTAATACGACATGCTTGTTAGGGGATAAGAAGTCTTCTCCCCTTCCTCCTCAAATGGAGGTCCCGGAACAAACTTGAGGATACTGAGGTTTTCTGATTTCATTTGAAAAAATTCTCACACGACCCATACGTCATGCTTACATACAACTCCTAGTATACACAAAATACAGAGACGTACAATCATTGATGCACGTATATAAGTCACAAGTCTCAACTCAACATGCAACCGCACAGTTAACTCGGTGGATTGTGTATCATCTAAACTGTAATTGCGCCCCACCCTATTAACAATGCGTGTTACAATAGAAACAAGTTATGGACACCCAACAGAAAGACACAAAAATATATCCTAGGCTAGCAGAGCAATGGCAAAATACCTGTCCACTTCCTGCTACACGAGAAGAACATTGATCTGTTTTTTTCCTGGGAACAGTCAGTTGTTGCTTTCAACATTCAGCATTGCCCATTAAACAAGTAATCTGTTCCTTTGGCAGATATCAGACCAATTATAGTCCCTTCCTAAAGTCGTGTCCAGCTTCACAAATCTGTAACTCAGTAACATTTCGGTGTTAGCTGTTCAACTCTAGCATGTGATCTGGTAATAACCATGTACTTGCAACCATTTTTAAAGAAAACGTATATCTTTCATGTTGCCTTATTTGCAGTATACGAAAAAAAAAAAAAAAAACAAGTCACTGGCTCAAAGAAAACGATCAGCATACATACAGTGATTCAAATCAAACGATCAGCATACATACAGTGATTCAAATCAAACGATCAGCATACATACAGTGATTCAAATCAAACGATCAGCATACATACAGTGATTCAAATCAAACGATCAGCATACATACAGTGATTCAAATCAAACGATCAGCATACTTACAGTGATTCAAGGCAAACGATCAGCACGCATACAGTGATACAAGGCAAAGATCAGCATACTTACAGTGATTCAAGGCAAACGATCAGCATACTTACAGTGATTCAAGGCAAACGATCAGCATACTTACAGTGATTCAAGGCAAACGATCAGCATACTTACAGTGATTCAAGGCAAAGATCAGCATACTTACAGTGATTCAAGGCAAACGATCAGCATACTTACTGTGATTCAAGGCAAAGATCAGCATACTTACAGTGACTCAAGGCAAACGATCAGCATACTTACAGTGACTCAAGGCAAACGATCAGCATACTTACAGTGATTCAAGGCAAACGATCAGCATACTTACAGTGACTCAAGGCAAACGATCAGCATACTTACAGTGATTCAAGGCAAACGATCAGCACGCATACAGTGATACAAGGCAAAAACGATTCAGCAAACGATCACTTACTTACACTTCAGTGATTCAAGGCAAACGATCAGCATACTTCAAGGCAAACAGTACAGTGATTCAAGGCAAACGATCAGCATACTTACAGTGACTCAAGGCAAACGATCAGCATACTTACAGTGATACAGCATACTTACAGTGATACAAGGCAAACGATCAGCATACTTACAGTGATTCAAGGCAAACGATCAGCATACTTACAATGTGATCACAAGGCAAAAACGATCAGCATAGCTTACAGTGATTCAAGGCAAACGATCAGCATACTTACAGTGATTCAAGGCAAACGATCAGCATACTTACAGTGATTCAAGGCAAACGATCAGCATACTTACAGTGACTCAAGGCAAACGATCAGCATACTTACAGTGACTCAAGGCAAACGATCAGCATACTTACAGTGATTCAAGGCAAACGATCAGCATACTTACAGTGATTCAAGGCAAACGATCAGCATACTTACAGTGATTCAAGGCAAACGATCAGCATACTTACAGTGACTCAAGGCAAACGATCAGCATACTTACAGTGATTCAAGGCAAACGATCAGCATACTTACAGTGATTCAAGGCAAACGATCAGCACCTACTTACAGTGATACTTACAGTGATTCAAGGCAAACGATCAGCATACTTACAGTGACTCAAGGACTCAATACTTACAGTGCAAGGCAAACGATCAGCATACTTACAGTGATTCAAGGCAAACGATCAGCATACTTACAGTGACTCAAGGCAAACGATCAGCATACTTACAGTGATTCAAGGCAAACGATCAGCAAACAGTGACTCAGCATACGATCAGCAGTACAGTGATTCAAGGCAAACGATCAGCATACTTACAGTGATTCAAGGCAAACGATCAGCATACTTACAGTGATTCAAGGCAAACGATCAGCAAACGATCAGCAAACATCAGCATACTTACAGTGATTCAAGGCAAACGATCAGCATACTTACAGTGATTCAAGGCAAACGATCAGCATACTTACAGTGATTCAAGGCAAACGATCAGCATACTTACAGTGATTCAAGGCAAACGTCAGCATACTTACAGTGATTCAAGGCAAACGATCAGCATACTCTTACAAAGTGACTCAAGGCAAACGATCAGCATACTTACAGTGATTCAAGGCAAACGATCAGCATACTTACAGTGATCAACGATCAGCATACTTACAGTGACTCAAGGCAAACGATCAGCATACTTACAGTGATTCAAGGCAAACGATCAGCATACTTACAGTGACTCAAGGCAAACGATCAGCATACTTACAGTGACTCAAGGCAAACGATCAGCATACTTACAGTGACTCAAGGCAAACGATCAGCATACTTACAGTGACTCAAGGCAAACGATCAGCATACTTACAGTGATTCAAGGCAAACGATCAGCATACTTACAGTGATTCAAGGCAAACGATCAGCATACTTACAGTGATTCAAGGCAAACGATCAGCATACTTACAGTGATTCAAGGCAAACGATCAGCATACTTACAGTGATCAAGGCAAACGATCAGCATACTTACAGTGATTCAAGGCAAAAATCGCATACTTACAGTGATTCAAGAAAAGCATACTTACAGTGATTCAAGGCAAACGATCAGCATACTTACAGTGATTCAAGGCAAACGATCAGCATACTTACAGTGATTCAAGGCAAACGATCAGCATACTTACAGTGACTCAAGGCAAACGATCAGCATACTTACAGTGATTCAAGGCAAACGATCAGCATACTTACAGTGATTCAAGGCAAACGATCAGCATACTTACAGTGATACAAGGCAAACGATCAGCATACTTACAGTGATTCAAGGCAAACGATCAGCACGCTTACAGTGATACAAGGCAAACGATCAGCATACTTACAGTGATTCAAGGCAAACGATCAGCACGCATACAGTGATTCAAGGCAAACGATCAGCACGCTTACAGTGATTCAAGGCAAACGATCAGCATACTTACAGTGATTCAAGGCAAACGATCAGCATACTTACAGTGATTCAAGGCAAACGATCAGCATACTTACAGTGATTCAAGGCAAACGATCAGCATACTTACAGTGATTCAAGGCAAACGATCAGCACGCATACAGTGATTCAAGGCAAACGATCAGCATACTTACAGTGATTCAAGGCAAACGATCAGCATACTTACAGTGATTCAAGGCAAACGATCAGCACGCATACAGTGATTCAAGACAAAGATCAGCATGATTACAGTGATTCAAGGCAAACGATTAGCATACTTACAGTGATTCAAGGCAAACGATTAGCATACTTACAGTGATTCCAAGCAAACGATCAGCATTTTTACAGTGATTCAAGGCAAACGATCAGCATACTTACAGTGATTCAAGGCAAACGATTAGCATACTTACAGGTAATTAAGAAACTGGAACTGTTGACAACATCCACTTGCACGCGTTTTACTTTATTATCAGTTGACTTTACTGATGTGTTGATTACAATGAATTGACGCCAGAGCACCCTGAGATGTTTCAGTGCACCCTGGGATGTTTCAGAGCACCCTGATATGTTTCAGAGCACCCTGGGATGTTTTAGAGCACCCTAAGATGTTTCAGAGCACCCTGAGATGTTTCAGAGCACCCTGAGATGTTTCAGAGCATCCGGAGATGTTTCAGAGCACCCTGAGATGTTTCAGAGCATCCTGAGATGTTTCAGAGCATCCTGAGATGTTTTAGAGCACCCTTAGATGTTTCAGAGCACCCTGAGATGTTTCAGAGCACTCTGAGATGTTTCAGAGCACCCTGAGATGTTCTTTCTCCGAGGACAGTGTGAGTTAACATGTGCAGCCACTGACACAATCTGACAATTGTTTTTCATTGTCCTTCTGATTCATTCATTCATTCATTCATTCATTCATTCATTCATTCATTCATTCATTCATTCATTCTCCTTTTGTGCCATTATATGTCCCATAGGGCTCGCAGTCTATTCCTCTATTCTATTCTCTCCTGTGCAGTTAGTTCAGTATCATGGATGGAATCTAGTCTAGTAGCTTTGGCCTCTGTCATCAACGTTCGCCTTAGGGTTTCTCTTTGGTGTCCTCGCCTCCTTAAATCTCTTCATTTCCCAGTGTAATGCCCGTCTGGTGATTCTCTGATGGTTTCTCCTTGGGATGTGTCTCATCTGGCGCCATCTTCTTTGTTTTATCATCATCAGTTCTCGTTATGCCTAGTGGCACATGAGGCTTCAGAGAGGACTTTCCATGCTTTTCTGTCCTGTGCAATCTTCAGTGCAGTTTTCCATGTCAAAGATGCCGCACTCAGGTCACTTTCCATCGTTCGTCTCCATGTTGTTTTTGGGCGCTCCTGTTTTTTCTTTCCCTCTGGTGTCCATGTGAGAGCTGTTTTGGCAGGTATATCAGAAGTCATTCTCATAACGTGGCCAAGCCATTTCCATCTTCTCTTGGTAATCATACTGTCTAAAGTTTCTCGGTTTGTGGCTTGAAGAAGTTTAGTGTTTGAGATTGTATCTGGCCAGAAAATTTTGATAATTCTACGTAGACATGTGTGGTGGAAAGTGGACAGCTTGTGTGCATCCTTTTTGGTCATTCTCCAGCATTCTGCTCCATAAAGAAGAACTGGCAAAATGATGCTCTTGTAGAGTCGGAGTTTCGTTCCTCTGCAGTAATTGTTTGATTTCCAGATTTGCCTCATCCTTCCAAAAGCAGCTCTAGCTTTGTTCAGACGTGACTGTATGTCTTCCTCTGTTCCTCCCAGTAGGGACACCACACTGCCAAGATATGTGACATGTTCTACATTTTCAGGTGATTGGTTATTTATGGTCACTGGTTGTTGGTTTGGACTGTTTGTCATGATCTTAGTTTTCTTTGTATTTATTCTCAGTCCCACCATTTCTGCTGTGCAGTGTAGTCTGTTACTTTTCTCTTGTATATGTTCATGTTTATGTGATAGGAGTGCTATATCATCTGCAAAATCAAGGTCGTCAAGCATGGTGACTGGAGTCCATTGTATGCTTCTTAATGTCCTGTCTACTGTGGTCTTTAGTATCCAATCAATCACAAGGTTGAAGAAAAGGGATGACATAACACATCCCTGTCTTACACCCGAAAGATGTAATTTTTTATACTGCAGGAAAAGTCTTTATAGAAGAGAGCAATTATGTTGACTATTTTTTCTGGAATTCCAAAATGTCGTAAAATTTTCCACAGACCGTCTCTATGGACGCTGTCAAAAGCTTTCTTAAAGTCTACAAAATTAATATAAATACTTCTCTGCCATTCGTTGCATTGTTCTAAAATGTTACGTATGGCGAAGATGTGCTCAGTTGTTCTTCTGCCCTTTCTGAATCCTGCTTGTTCCACTCGTAGGCATTTACTCCTTTTTCAAGCCGCATTATGATGATTTTACAAAATATTTTGCTTGGTACTGAGAGTAGAGTAATTCCCCTCCAATTATTGCAGTCTGTTAAGTCTCCTTTTTGGGGGATTTCGACTATTGTTTCTTCAGTCCAGTCATCAGGCAACACTTCTTTTTCCCATATATCCTTGAACAATGGTTCTAGAATGCTAGCAGTTGTGTTGGGATCTACTTTGAGAAGTTCTGCTGACAATTCGTCTTTGCCTGGTGCTTTGTTGTTCTTTAAAGTGTGAATAGCTTTAAGGATTTCTTGTTTGCTTGGTGGTTCAGTAATAATGTCAATGTCCTGAGAGGCTGGTTGAATATCTGGGGGATTTTCAGGATCACGTCTGTTCAAGAGGTCGGAGAAGTGTTTAGTCCACTGCATGTCTTGTTTTTGTTTTGTGGTGAGCAGTCTGCCTTGGTTATCTCTGATGGGTATGCTGTGATAATTGTTTCTGTTTCCGCAAATTTGCTGAGTAATTTTGTGTAGGGTTTGTAGATCATGTGCTTTAGCAGCATTTTCTGCTGTTTCTGCAATATTTTCCATAAATCTTCTCTTGTCAGCTTTGGCACTTTTCTTGGTCATTTTATTTAGTTCGCTATATTCTAACACTAGTTTTATAACTATTAATATTAGTTGCTGCCCAGAAACATTTCTCTTATTTTTTTCACTTTTTTTTTTGGTTAAAAATTGACCATATTTCATTTTCATTTCCTTAGACATTTGTATTCGGACGAACATAACGGTGTGTGTGGGGGCGCGCGCGCGCGCGCGCGCGCGCGTGTGTGTGTGTGTGTGTGTATGTATGTGTATGTGTGTGTATGTGTGTGTGTGGCATAGGCGCCGAAACCTCGAAGCCCACTCCCCCCCCCCCTCACCCCAATTTTTTATTGGAGACTCAGGTTCCCTCTGACCATTGAAAGATATTCTCTTAAAAAGTATTTTATAATGCATCTCCTTTTATGTCATGGATAATATTTTATTGGTTTGCTATTCTGCGCAAAAATAATAATAATAATAATAGTAATAATAATTAAAATAATAATAATAATAATAATAATAATAATAATAATAATGGGTTGAACACATTGTTCATGACATTGTTATCATTATTATTAATAAGGGGCACATAGAGATCTCATCAGTGTTGTCTTTGTGTTGTGTGTGATGTCTGTTATGTCTGTCTGTGTGTCAATGTGTGTATCTAAGTGTACTGTCTGTTATGTCTGTGTGCTGTCTGTTATGTCTGTCTGTGTGTCAATGTGTGTATCTAAGTGTACTGTCTGTTATGTCTGTCTGTGTGTCAATGTGTGTATCTAAGTGTACTGTCTCTTGGTGTGTCTGTGTCATTGTAAGAGTCTATATGTGTGTCTATATGTGTGTCTATATGTGTGTCTATATGTGTGTCTATATGTGTGTCTATATGTGTGTCTATATGTGTGTCTATATGTGTGTGTATGCGTGGCAATTAAAATCTTTTACAGAGAGACACTCCCACAAGTGCTCATCCAATTCTTATAAATAATTAAATTCATAAATAAACTCATCCCATTCTTGTTGTCTAGACCACACGAGGCCATGTCTGGTTGACTGGGTTTCCTGGTTGACTGGGTTTCCTGGTTGACTGGGTTTCCTGGTTGACTGGGTTTCCTGGTTGACTGGGTTTCCTGGTTGACTGGGTTTCCTGGTTGGCTGCTTCACACGTGGTCTAATCAATTCCAGAACATAAACTATGTCTTGGCCATCTTGATAATTTTAAAGTTCAGCTTTGACCCCATAGTTGCTCCGCTCCTGTGATAACAAAAAAAAAAACACGCAGAATGTCCATCTCTGTCCCTTGTGGGAACATTGACACAGACTTCAATCTCAGCATATCCGCTAGCATACACACGCATTAAAAAGCACCATCAAAAGTGCCAACACAAACAATCCGCCACTAGAAATGTGGTTCACCCTCGACGGAAACAAGTACACAAATATTAGTGGTTTCACACAGCGATTTATTTTAATCACATAAATATTAAATGTTGAATTGAGAATCGACATCACATCGCTCGGGACACTTCGATAAGCGCTCTATCCCCAGCTTCAGCAGCAAGCGAAGAGTTCCAATTCCGATGGCACCAGTAACTGTCTGAGTGTATATCCGTTTCACCTTTTCCTTAAGTGTTGAACGTGGGTCTGATTCCCTGATAGTTCATAGCAGCGCCATTCTCCTCAAACCGTAATGATCTATTTGTGCCTCCGCACTGTTCACTCGCTCCCAAAGGGCCATTACACCGTCCAGCTTGCCATGCATCAATTCACCACCAAGAGATGCAGAACCAGCCAGCCTATCTGGCTGCTGTGTCACTTTTAGTGTTATCACATAAGGCTAAGAAAAGGCCACTTACAATTTTCTGAATCTACAATTTACAACACCGCTTTGGTCACAGTGGAAAAACAGTTCAAACGATATCCGAAGCTCACGGTGTCGCGCCAAACACTAACCTTAGTAGCTAGACAAAAGAACTATATCCTGTCAGTCGACAAATAGAGGCAACCGTCTATCAGAAGCAAACAATTCCTGCAACAAAAACCAGTGACCTTGCCTGCCCTCTATTTTGACGGAAATCCTGGCTGCTATTATTCGTAAGCTTTCACATTTTTACACTCAAGCGTGACCTCGTATGAGCTTGCCTGTTTATAGATCCACTTATCACCCTGTCACTGTCTGACCAGTGCCCCCCCCCCCACCCCCCCCCATTCCTGTTAAATCAACCCTCTACAGGCTGTCTCTCCTAAAGACTCCTCCATGATTGAAAAGGTCACTATTGATTCTATATAATGATGCGACAAATGGACACCAACAATCCCCTGGAGTTGCAGAAAAGCCCAAGAATAGCGTTCATAGATTTTACCAGGTACATCTATTCGTAGCGTCTGTTTTCATCAATATGTTTTAGAGCTTCTCTCATTGTAACGCATGTTTCAATTCTAGCCGAAGCTGGTTTCAGAAGCCATGTTTCAGGTTTGTTTAACCACAATTCCATTTGTAACAGTAGTCTTGTAGCATTGACGTCATTTCGGCATATTCAACTACGGCACATAGAAAACATGGATCGGGAAAACAAGCACGTCCAAAAATAAAGTTTAAGATAAATATTGAAGAGAGAAGCGATGCGCGCTAGACTGGATTCTATTTATGATATTAAAATAGGACAGAACAGCCTACATTCTCAACTCCTAATACTATTTTCCTAACCCTAAATACTGTAACCCTAACTTCCGGTACAAATTCCCAACTTTCAGTATTATATTCCTAACTTCAGATACTGTATTCCCAACTTCCAATACTATATTCCTAACCCGAAACACCATACCCAAACTTCCAATACTGTATTCCTAATCCTAAATACTGTACACCCCCCCCCCCCCCCACCGCCCCCAAATTTCAGTACTATATTCCTAACCCTAAATGCCGTACCCAAACTTCCAATACTGTATTCCTAATCCTCAATACTGTAGCCCCAAATTTCAGTACTATATTCCTAACACCAAATACTGTACCCCAACTTCTAACACAAATTCCCAACTTCCAGTACTATATTCCTAACTTCGAATACTGTATTCCCAACTTCCAATACTATATTCCTAACCCGAAATACCGTACCCAAACTTCCAATATTGTATTCTTAATCCCAAATACTGTACCTCCCAACTTTCAATACTATATTCCTAACCCCAAATACTGTACCCCAACTTCCAACTGAAACTCCTAACTTTCAATACTGTATTCCCAACTTCAAATGTATTATTTACTTCGAAAACTATATTCCTATCCCCAAATACTGTACCCCCAACTTCCAATACAAATTCACAACATCCAATACTATATTGCCAACTTCAAATACTGTATTCCCAACTTCCAATACTATATTCCTAACCCCAAATACTCTGCCACCAACTTCTAGTACTGTATTCCCAACTTCCAATAATGTATTCCCAACTCCCAATAATGTATTCTCAACCTCCAATACTATATTCTTAATCCTAAATACTATACTCCTCAACTTTCAATACAAATTTCAAACTTCCAATTCTGTATTCCCAACTTGCAATATTATATTCTTAGCGTAAAATAATGTATTCCCAACTATCCATACTGTTTTCCCAAAATGAAAATATATACCCAACTTCTAATAATGTGTTCCCAACTTCCACTGCTATATTCCCCACTACTATTACTGTATTCCTAACTCCTCACACTGTATTCCAGCCCCTAGTATTGTATTTACCAACTCCCAATTCTGTATTTCCAACTTCCCAACCTGTATTCCCAGCTCCCCAGATTTCATTCCCAACACCTAAAACTGTATTCCCTTTCCCAACACTGTATTCTCCACTCCCTATACTGTATTCCAAACCCCACAGTCTGTATTCCTTTATCTAATTTAAAAGGACATTACTTTATGCACATTGCGAATTTATGTTTGTTAAGATCCTTGTTCGATAACTCAAACATCTCTCTCTCTGGAACATGACATCTCTAATCCCAATACGCTGGCTTTCAAACTGTCCTGTCAGAAACCCACATCGTGTGAATAAAAAACGGGCGGGAATTCATAGGCCGCGTAAGACAGTTCGTCTGCCGAATGGCTCCTTCATTCACTCTTCTCTTTATCCCTCTATATATAGGTCAATATAATGAGATGTATCCGACTTTTTTCATCTGTAGACAAGTATTCCTAGAACACAGTTTGTGAATCCGTTATTTTTTTTTATTTATTTTGGTGCCTGGTCTTTCCTAAACCTTGTTTAAGTGCTAATAATAATAATAGTAGTAATTACCTGAGCTCCCAGGTTTTGAGCTCTTGTCGTGACCCCCCCCCCCCTCCCTCCATCATCATCACGTTGTGACAGTGCTCAATACCCACCCCACGTGATATTTGTTGACAACAGGGACACTGAAAAACATCAGTTCCACAAAATCATGAATAAACGAATCAGGATAACAAACGAGTTGTCATGAGATTCTTCTTCGTGTTCACCAGCTGTAAACTCTGGCGGAAAGTTCTGGTTGTTCATCCACTTTCAGACTGCAGTCCTGTTGCAGAACCTGAGTGTTGTGTGTGCATCCGTTTTACAGATCTGACTCATTTGTATGCAGACTGCTGGTTCCTTACCTCTCAGGCAGAAGCACTCTGACTTCGAAGGAAGATCACAATTAGTAGACTCTTACAACATGCTCTTGGGTAGGCAGTGGGTCTATTCTTGTTTTCCCTACAATAGGGCCCTGGAACGCCCATGCCAAAATATTTTTTTTTTTAAATGTGTCCTGTTTCTTTATTGAAACTTTTATTTCATTTTCACCCCAAAAGTCAAGATTCGTCCTCCCCCCGACGCAGACGGAGAGTCATCAGACGAAATAAAAATAAATGATCACGGGCCAGTTCCAAGTGCTGAAATTAAGGATTGAACGTCCACTTGTGCAAAAATGCAGGTTTTCATAGAGAAATGGCAGCCAAACATCGCTATAGTTAATCAGCGTATCAATTCATTTGAGGACGGTGTGTTTGGTAACTTTAGTAACATTTGAAACAACAGAACAAAGAACAACGGATCATTTATGTTTTTAAAGGAGAGAGTGAGAGAGAATTTGGAGATAAAGAGAAATAAAAAGACAGAAATAAAGACAAATATGGACAAAGAAAAAGATAACGACAGAAAACCAGAGAGAGAGAGAGAGAGAGAGAGAGAGAGAGAGAGAGAGAGAGAGAGAGAGAGAGAGAGAGAGAGAGACGAGAACAAGAGAAAGAGAGAAAGAGAGGTGGTGAGAGAGGAAAGAAACAGATAAAAATAGGAGACGAAAAAAACTTTGAGAGAGACCGATAAACAAACAGATAAAGCAGAAAGGCTGAATTATACTCAGTGAACTGGATCTTCTTGTCTTTAAACACCATTTATATGTCCCTCTTAAAAAAAACACTTTTTCTAAACAACATGTTAGAGAATCGCAAGAATGTGCCGAAATAACCGGGGACACCTTAAACAGAACAGAACATGAGTTAATTGCAGAAAATAAGTGACTTCAGCGCATAAATCTAAGTTGTGGATCGAAGTTGGCGCGGGACACAACCCGAGTCGGTGCACGTGGCACGTCAAACGTTCTGTGGTATCCTGGGAATTGGCTCCACCAATCGTCAACGGCGGGAAGGCAAGCGTCATGGCGGCTTGGCCGGTATAGATGGAGTCGCGCTAGAACCAGCTGCAGACCATGGTTTGACAGTTTCAACATGGACGTTAGCAGAAGAATGGCAGCACACGTGCAAGTGGTTGCCGCAGCCATGTTGTTTCTGTTGCTATGGAAAGTTGCGGCTGTGGCGTCTGTCTCCATAATGCAATCATTCTCAAATACGGTAAGACTTTTAATTTTTTTTAAACTGTAGTTTAGTTGACTTGTAAGCTCTGTTTATAACAGGTCAGTGAATGTGTTTAACAGTTTCAAGATTCGGTTGGGAAGGATGGGGTGGAAGGGGGTGGGGAGGGTACCAGAATTATATTTCCACGGCGAACAACTATTATTTATTATTATTGTTTGCTCAAAAAGGGTTTTCTAGCAAGAACTACCGCCTAAATGTATAACTTGTTGCGGTCGCGAAGGATCTTTGAGCCTGATGTTTCAGGGCCGCATGGCTAGAGCTGTCGCCACGGACTGTGCAGGTTAAGATTCTGTTTTGCCCCCGACAGGAAACAATATTTAAAAATCCCAACCCTACCCAGAGTTTTCCGCACGAGATCACTGCGTACTAAACGGTTCGGCCAGTCTCTCCTCCAGGTTTTCTAAAAGTGACACGAAATTCCCACCCTGCTGGGGCCTCAGTACGTAATGTTCCCAAGGACAGCAGCCAATAAATGTAGCCAACCTTTATTGCGGAGGCGGCGTACAATGTTTGCGGACGCGGGTGTAAATTCTGCTTTTGTTGGTGTTTTTAGTTGTTGATCAGATTAAATCACCGCATCGCCTTCTGTCATTAATGATGGCGTTCCGGTAAACTGAACCTTCTCTTCTTTTTTGTTTTTTCTATTTCTCATTTCTTGCCCAAAGTGATAGTCGACGGGTAATGTGGTCAGCTGAAATCAACCGACTGACAACACAGAACATTGCCTGATACCCGTAGTTGAAGGTGGGGTACAGCTACCAACTACCCGCCATGTCAAATGATTCACATTTAGCACCACCGTGGCCATAAGGCAGACAAATGACTGGTCCAGTTAACTGAATAATAATAATAATGATGACAATAATAGTAACAATACTAATCATCAAGTAGCAGGTCCTTTGCAGAACGTCGCTCTCATCACAGTCTGTCTGTCTAAAAGAAACTCGGTCCCTCGCCAGTTCTCCCGCCTCGTGCACTTTCATATTCAATGGGTCATTTATGTCCTGTGTCCAGCTTCGTGCTGGTCAGCCCTCGGTCCTCTTGCCCGGTACAGTGCTTTCTACTGTTATTCTGTCCAGTCCACCATACGCCAGGGACAAAGACAAAGGTAACTGCACGCACAGGAGAGTTTTGCAATGACTCATTCCACTGACTGCATGCGGAGCCTGCCTAGATCTGCCAGATCATGTTTATGGAATCACTTAGCGCACACACGCAGGAACAGTCCTGTGAATCCAGCCACATGAAAGCTTGTACTACCACTACCACCACCTCCATCATCATGCTCCTGGTAGTCATGGCGAAGGCACCGATGGCTTTCTGGACTGTTATGCCCGCAGAGCCAGCTCTGAATGTCCATGCACTGGTCTGTGTAAATCAGCACATCTTCCTCATCAGAACCATCGCTGTGACAATCATAAAGTACCCCCAGCTTTTACATGCGTGTCTTATAACATAACACGACAGCCTTCTCTTGAATGTATACAGAATTTTCTACAGGAACTGGTTCAAATCTCAGATCCTTTTTTAACCATTCTTTTTTGTCTATAAGAGTTTCGCTGTTGAGAGTATGCGAGCCCATCTGTTATTGTAGTACTAGTAATTGGTAGCTTTCACACGTTACAATTTCTGCATGAGTGGCGTAAGAATTAAAGTGTGCGTAGTTTTCGCTGTGGTAAAACTCGGCAAGACGTCAACCGAGTGGTATTTTCTAATAAATATTAAACGTTTTAACAAACTGTAAAATTATGCATTTTTCTTTTGCAATGGAAAATGTAATCAACGGTTACATCCGTTACATGCACGCGTCACCACTGTCTCTTCTTCCCTGTCCTGTCGTTTGAAGAAGTCTTTCTGCCATGCGTGTAGTTGAAAAACTAACAGATTCGATCTCGCATGCGATAGTGTGTGAATTCGTCAACAAGGCCACACTGGGATCATACCCGTAACCAGAGTGCCGGAAATGGCGTGTAAACACGTGACTTGCCAGAGCTTAACCCGGGAGCCAATAGTCTTGCGTTTCCGTTTACTCGTCTCGGAATTTGATTGGATGAGTTTAATTAGTGTTGTAGATAAGGAAACTGGTACACCGGTATTCTTAGTACACGATGTTGTACCGTTTTTTTAAAATTTTTAATGAAGTCTGCTTTCTTACTTTCTTAGTGTCGTGAATGTCTTACCAACGGCGTCAGTTGGGAAATGAGTGTACTGTCCCTGTAACATCTTGTTTATATTTTTCAGCTCGTTCTTGAGTTCTTCGAGAACATACTTCCTAGATCCTAGACATTTCAACTTTTAACTGGCTTCCATAAGCACCATTTAATCTGTTATGTAGCGGACTAGGAATTCTACCGATCTGCATTATTTCAGTTTGCGTGTAAGTGTGTATGTTTGTGTGTGTATGGCTGTAGGTTGTTTTTCATGTGAAATCGTCTGCATGTTAAACTAAGCCATATCTCAAACACGCATAACTCGATGAAAATTTCGAACCCAGGATCACTCGACAGCCAGGTGAAAGCTCAACGGTGACAGCCAGGTACCAGATGGTATCTGCAAACACCTCGGTCGTATCTAGTTTGTCCACTTCATCGAATGCGGAAGCGAACTAGTTCCTTCAGCATGGAGAGCACACCTGTAGGGCCAAGAGTTTCGAGCTGATGGTGACGGTTATGTTCCACCGGTTCTGGTCTGGTCAGACTGTATGCTGACAAATAGCTCCCTTTGCTTTGTCCGTCCATGCTGGCAGATCAGTAAGGTTGGTTTATGCCATGATAAGCCAGGAAATGCGGTTGGAAGTCATAACATAAACAGCCTGTGGTATGCTGATAACAACGTCTTCATAGCGACAAGTCAAACAAAAGTACATAAATCGGTAGATAATTTGGAGGTAGAAACTAATAAAACAGGCCCGTGTGAAAAATTATAAGACATTATTAATAGTGATACCGAAGAAAATAATCGTTAATAAATGTTTAACAAAAGTCAAAGGCGTTATTTTAGAATAGGTACATAAATTTAAGTATATTGGTAAATGGATAACGAGAGAAAATATATCACATAGATAAAGTATAGAGTAGGACAGTTCAGTACTGCATTTTATAAATTGAAGAATATTTCAAGGAATAAATCCGTGTCTTTGGAGTTTGAGAAAAACAATGCTTTATACAGCCAGATTGAAGATACGGCTGTGAATGCTGGACAACTGATATAAACTGAGCAGTTTCTTTGGGCCTCGGTTTTACAGAGGAATCCTTTGAATTTCGTAGAGGGCCAAACCGAGCAAGCGAGATGTTCTAAAAGAAGCTAGGGCCTCGGAAACAACTTCTCACACACATCAGAAAGAGACAGCATCATTTGTGGTCACGTTGTGGGAAGAAGGAAACTGGAACATGTTGTGACCACCGAAAAGATCTGTGGAAAGAGAGACAGGGGAAGACCGCCCAAAAAGATTTTTGGCAGTCTGTTGTCACGACATGGAGGCGTGTCAGCACACGAACTGATACACGCAATCTGCCGATCGTAGATTGTGTAGAGGTATGATAGTGGCATAAAAGAAGCGAATGATTCCTAAATGTGAAATAAAAGTCAATGGTGTTATTTTAGGACAAGTACAGAAATTTAAGTATCTGGGCACATGGATAACATTAGATGGAAGATGCACAACTGAGATAGGAAACATAATAGGACAGGCAAAAACTGCATTTTATCAAGTGAAGAATATATATCCTTGTCATTGAGAGTTAAAAAAAGAATTATTGCTTGCTACATACATCCAGTTTTAACATATGGCTGTGAATCCTGGACAATCGGTAGGCAGGTTAAACAATTTCTTGAGGCCTCAGAGATGTGGTTTTGCAGAAGAATGCTTAGAATACCTTGGACAGCCAAAAAGAGCAACCAAGGGGTTTTGAAAAAGGCGGGAGCCCGAAGACAATTAATCACAGACATCAAAAGGAGACAGTCATCATTTTTCGGCCATGTTATGAGAAGGAAAATAGAACATGTTGTGACCACTGGAAAGATCTGTGTGAGTGTGTGTGTGTGGGGGGGGGGGGAGGGTAGAGAAAGACAACGACAGAAGATTCTTGACAGTCTTGTTGCATGGTATGGAGGTGTATCGGCACACGAACTGATACATGCAGCAGGAGATCGCTGATTGTGGCGTGGCATGATCGCCCACACAAGTCGGCAAGGCACCTGATGAGGATGATGATGATCGCCCACTCCAGTTGGCAAGTCACTTGATGATAATGACGTTAGGGCACATTTACCGATTGTCCTATCTCCGTGTCTTCTCCTACCCATGACCTGTTTGTTTTCCGAAACATACCGTGGCCTCGTTTTGCAACAACCTAAATATTGAAGCCAATCCCCAGGCGATGAAGATGTTAGGGCAAGTATAAACAATGTGCGGCCCATTCCTTCTCATCTGCTATAGTCCAGCGTCCTCTCATGACTGACCTAGCGATGCCCATGATGGCGTCTCCCCTGACCTCCCGGGAATTGCTTATCGGCAGCAGAGCCGAATGTCTGAATTTCGTGTACGTCCCGTGTGTGTGTTTGCTGGTGTCGTATTTGTCGGTGCTGCCGTCGTTTTTGTCGACTGTTTTATTTGTGAGAACATCCGTGTTTTATTCCCTGCAAGATGCCATGACCCATTGTTATTCTTTTAGTTATTCTCTTCTTTTCATTAGACATTGTCTGCAAGAACTTGGAGTCGGGGAGGGTGGGGGCACGAATTGAATGAGTGGAGCAAAGTCGTAAGACACTGAGACTGGTGTGTCTTCTTCCGACAACAATAGCAACGAATGAAAAACTAACAATAGCCGTTGATAGAAATGACACTCAAGCAATTACCTTAAGGCGATACTGTGTACACGTGTGCATTATTAAAACAAGTATAGCCAAGTCTTACTGCCAGAAGATTCATTCTTTTTGCTCCGGTCGTGTAAAAACTAGGTATGGGGATTCGAGTTTGTGAGCAACTGAACTGTGATTAGTTCCCGTAATGTACGGAACTGAACTGTGATTATTTCCAGTAATGCAAGGAACTAAACTGTGATTAGTTCCAGTAATGTAAGGAACGGAACTTTGATTAGTTCCAGTAATGTAAGGAACTAAACTGTGATGTGTTCCAGTAATGTAAGGAACTGACCTGTAATTAGTTCCAGTAATGTAAGGGACTGAACTGTGATTAGTTCTATTAATGTACGAAACTGACCTGTAATTAGTTCCAGTAATGTAAGGAACTTAACTATGATTAGTTCTAATAATGCAATTAACCTAACTCTTCGCAAAGAGGAGTTAGAATAAGTTTCCTGTGTTTTGTCCTAATGCTTATACCGTGAAGTATCGCAGGCAGGAGATAGACGCAGATTCCTGCCCTTCGCCAGTTGTATAGCTTGTGTTCGTGTTCTACTGCGTTTTTTTCATGTCTACTTCACTCCGAATTGATACAGTCACGAAATCACCATCGTGAAATGATTTGAGTTGTACTAGTGGTATTATCCCATTATCGAGCACATTCTCTTACATCTACTTATCTTCCGTTTTCTAACAAGTCCTCTGACATCTGGTATCATACCTCTGTCTAACAAGTCCTCCGACATCTGGTAAAATAACTCTGTCTAACAAGTCCTTATGCATCTGGTATCCTACCTCTGTCTAACAAGTCCTCCGACATCTGGTATCATACCTCTGTCTAACAAGTTCTCCGACATATGGTATCATACCTCTGTCTAACAAGTCCCCTGACATATGGTATCATACCTCTGTCTAACAAGTCCTCTGACATCTGGTATCATACCTCTGTCTAACAAGTCCTCTGACATCTAGTTATCTTTCGTTGTCTAGCAAGTCCTCCGACATCTGGTAAAATAACTCTGTCTAACAAGTCCTCCGACATCTAGTAAAATAACTCTGTCTAACAAGTCCTCCGACATCTGGTATCATACCTCTGTCTAACAAGTCCTCTGACATCTACTTATCTTCCGTTGTCTAACAAGTCCTCTGACATCTGGTATCATACCTCTGTCTAACAAGTCCTCCGACATCTGGTATCATACCTCTGTCTAACAAGTCCTCTGACATCTGGTATCATACCTCTGTCTAACAAGTCCTCCGACATCTGGTATCATACCTCTGTCTAACAAGTCCTCTGACATCTGGTATCATACCTCTGTCTAACAAGTCCTCCGACATCTGGTATCATACCTCTGTCTAACAAGTCCTCTGACATCTGGTATCATACCTCTGTCTAACAAGTCCTCTGACATCTACTTATCTTCCGTTGCCTAACAAGTCCTCTGACATCTACTTATCTTCCGTTGTCTAACAAGACCTCTGACATCTGGTATCATACCTCTGTCTAACAAGTCCTCTGACATCTGGTAAAATAACTCTGTCTAATAAGTCCTTTGACATCTGGTATCATACCTCTGTCTAAAAAGTCCTCTGGCATCTGGTAAAATAACTCTGTCTAACAAGTCCTTAGAAATCTGGTATCATACCTCTAACAAGTCCTCTGACATATACTTATCTTTCGTTGTCTAACAAGTCCTCTGACATCTACTTATCTTCCGTTGTCTAACAAGTCCTTTGACATCTGGTATCATACCTCTGTCTAACAA
The DNA here is from genome assembly GCA_905116865.2 of Candidula unifasciata. Classification (NCBI taxonomy): domain Eukaryota; kingdom Metazoa; phylum Mollusca; class Gastropoda; order Stylommatophora; family Geomitridae; genus Candidula; species Candidula unifasciata. The sequence continues at coordinate 837,868 of CAJHNH020008532.1, forward strand.
GTCCTCTGACATCTGGTATCATACCTCTGTCTAACAAGTCCTTAGACATCTGGTTTCATACTTCTAACAAGTCATGTGACATCTACTTATCTTTCGTTGTCTAACAAGTCCTCTGACATCTGGTATCATACTTCTGCCTAACAAGTCCTCTGACATCTGGTATCATACTTCTGCCTAACAAGTCCTCTGACATCTGGTATCATACCTCTGCCTTACAAGTATTCTCACATCTACTTATCTTCTGTTGCCTAACAAGTCCTCTGATATCTATTTATCTTCAGTTGGCTAAGAAGTCCTCTGACATCTACTTATCTTTCATTGTCTAACAAGTCCTCTGACATCAGGTATCATACCTCTGCCTAACAAGTCCTTCAACATCTGGTATCATAACTCTGCCTAACAAATCCTCTGACATCTCATTATCTTCCGTTGTCTAACAAGTCATCTGACATCTACTTATCTTCCGTTGTCTAACAAGTCCTCTGACATCTACTTATCTTCCGTTGTCTAACAAGTCCTCTGACATCTGGTATCATACCTCTGTCTAACAAGTCCTCCGACATCTGGTATCATACCTCTGTCTAACAAGTCCTCTGACATCTGGTATCATACCTCTGTCTAACAAGTCCTCCGACATCTGGTATCATACCTCTGTCTAACAAGTCCTCTGACATCTGGTATCATACCTCTGTCTAACAAGTCCTCCGACATCTGGTATCATACCTCTGTCTAACAAGTCCTCTGACATCTGGTATCATACCTCTGTCTAACAAGTCCTCTGACATCTACTTATCTTCCGTTGCCTAACAAGTCCTCTGACATCTACTTATCTTCCGTTGTCTAACAAGACCTCTGACATCTGGTATCATACCTCTGTCTAACAAGTCCTCTGACATCTGGTAAAATAACTCTGTCTAATAAGTCCTTTGACATCTGGTATCATACCTCTGTCTAAAAAGTCCTCTGGCATCTGGTAAAATAACTCTGTCTAACAAGTCCTTAGAAATCTGGTATCATACCTCTAACAAGTCCTCTGACATATACTTATCTTTCGTTGTCTAACAAGTCCTCTGACATCTACTTATCTTCCGTTGTCTAACAAGTCCTTTGACATCTGGTATCATACCTCTGTCTAACAAGTCCTCTGACATCTGGTATCATACCTCTGTCTAACAAGTCCTTAGACATCTGGTTTCATACTTCTAACAAGTCATGTGACATCTACTTATCTTTCGTTGTCTAACAAGTCCTCTGACATCTGGTATCATACTTCTGCCTAACAAGTCCTCTGACATCTGGTATCATACTTCTGCCTAACAAGTCCTCTGACATCTGGTATCATACCTCTGCCTTACAAGTATTCTCACATCTACTTATCTTCTGTTGCCTAACAAGTCCTCTGATATCTATTTATCTTCAGTTGGCTAAGAAGTCCTCTGACATCTACTTATCTTTCATTGTCTAACAAGTCCTCTGACATCAGGTATCATACCTCTGCCTAACAAGTCCTTCAACATCTGGTATCATAACTCTGCCTAACAAATCCTCTGACATCTCATTATCTTCCGTTGTCTAACAAGTCATCTGACATCTACTTATCTTCCGTTGTCTAACAAGTCCTCTGTCATCTACTTATCTTCCGTTGTCTAACAAGTCCTCTGACATCTATTTATCTTCCGCTGTCTAACAAGTCCTATTAAATCTGGTATCATACCTCTGTCTAACAAGTCCTCTGACATCTACTTATCTTCCGTTGTCTAACAAGTACTCGGACATCTGGTATCATACCTCTGCCTAACAAGTCCTCTGGCATCTACTTATCCTCCATTGCCTAACAAGTCCTCTGACATCTACTTATCTTTCGTTGTCTAACAAGACCTCAGGCATCTACTTATGTTCCGTTGTCCTACAAGTCCTCTGACTTCTACTTATCTTCCGTTGTCTAACAAGTCCTCTGGTATCTGGTATCATACCTTTGTCTAACAAGTCCTCTGGGATCCACTTATCTTTCGTTGCCTAACAAGTCCTTTGACATTACTTATCTTCCGTTGTCTAACAAGTCCTCTGACATCTACTTATCTTCCGTTGTCTAACAAGTTCTCTGACATCTACTTATCTTCTGTTGCCTAACAAGTCCTCTGACATCTACTGATATGCCCTAACCAAACAAGTCCTCTAAAATCTACTTATCTTTCCTTGCCTAAAATTCCTGTGACGTCTACTTATCTTCCCTCACCTAACACCTTCTCTGACACATGTTTAATATATTCCATTGTCTAACAAGTCTTCGAAATCTACTTATCTTTAATTACCTAACATTGCTCTGACGTCTATTTGGCCTGCCTTACCTAATATGTCCTACGTTCTCTATGTATCTCCGTTTATCTAACACTGCCTCTTATCTATTTATCTCCCCTTACCTAACATGTCCTACGTTCTCTATGTATCTCCGTTTATCTAACACTCCCTCTTATCTATTTATCCCCCCTTATCTAACATGTCCTACGTTCTCTATGTATCTCTGTTTATCTAACACTTCCTCTCATCTATTTATCTCCCCTTATCTAACATGTCTTACGTTCTCTATGTATCTCCGTTTATCTAACACTTCCTCTCATCTATTTATCTCCCCTTATCTAACATGTCCTACGTTCTCTATGTATCTCCGTTTATCTAACAATTCCTCTCATCTATTTATCTCCCCTTATCTAACATGTCTTACGTTCTCTATGTATCTCCGTTTATCTAACACTCCCTCTCATCTATTTATCTCCCCTTATCTAACATGTCCTACGTTCTCTATGTATCTCTGTTTATCTAACACTCCCTCTCATCTATTTATCTCCCCTTATCTAACATGTTCGCTAACATCTCTGGGTGTCTCATGTACGCCTACTGACGCTTCTTTCTTCTATATAAAACTGAACGAAAAGTATATCAGCAAGCTTCACAATGTAACACATACAAACAAAACGTGAACGTTGCGGCTATTGAGCCTTCATCAGCACATACAAATGAAACAATACTACACAGATACACATAATCATTAAGCTGGTATCTCGAAGCAGCCGGGTCGGTTGTTTCTCAGCAGAATGACTACACGTGTCGGCTGGGGGAATAAATACCCCCTATGGAGTACCAGGGGCCATAACTAGTTGGGGGGAGATAAAACTGTGAGGGCAGTTCAATCTCCTGGGATTTTAAATGAAACTGTGTTGGCAATTCAGTCCGGAGGGTGTTAAAGTTCTCATAGTATAAATAAAGCGATTCTCAAGAGACTTACAGACTCTGTCGCTGGAGTGGCTAAATTTATAGGCTGTCACCTCCATGTCGTGGATACCTTGGTGATCCTGGGAATTGAAGTGCAACGGTACTGGTTTCAGGGCACCATTTAGCACGTCCAAAAGATGTTGTCTGAACCTGTCGGCCAGCCGTAGACCTGTTTCACCAATGTATGTCATGCCACATCTCTTTGATGGCATAAATGACATTGCGGCTGGTACAATAGAATGCTTGACGTATGTGGAAGTTGGCGTTAGGGAATTTTATACTAGCCACCTGGACCACATATGGACAGGTTCTGCAGACAGGTCTGTGGCAAGAGACCGTGCCGAAGTGGGGCTCAGACGCGGGGCGTAACTTACTCTTGACTAGAATGTCCTTGAGGTTACGATCATGCCTGTAGGCCATTAGAGGAGGATTAGAGAAAATCCTGCTGGTGGCAGGGTCGGCTTTAAGGATGGATAGATGCCTGAGGAAAATATTCTTGGCGCGGATGTTATGAGGGTGGTAGCTAAGTGTGAGGATAGGTCTGTTGTTGTGACGTTTCAGCTTGGAAGCGAGAGCTTCGGCACGATGGAAAGACCGTGCGCGGTGAAAGGTGGCAGATAGGACATGATCAGGATACCCTCAAAGCCGGAAGAAGTCCAGCATTTCCAGGACCTTGTCGTGAAAGTCGACGTTATCCTGGCATAGTCTGCGGAGGCGTAGAAGTGGGGAGAACGGAATAGAGTCCTTGCAAGAAGAGGGATGGGAGGACGTATAGAGAAGAAAAGCGTAGGAATCAGTAGGCTTGTAGTACACCGAGGTGCTAAGGCCCATAGAATTCACGGTAACAGTGAGATCCAGAAAATGCACCGACGAAGGTGAGATGCTAGAAGTGCATCGGATGCTGGGATGAAAGTTAGAGAAAAAATGAATAAAGTTCTGCAGTTCCTGTGGCATATCGATGACACCGATGCAATCATCGATATACCTCCTGTAGAGCTCGGGGAGCCTACCGGTATATGCACTCTGTTTCTAACTAATCGTTTCCGCCAATGTCCGATAGTTCAGCATGTTATGAAACACCGCCTACTGAAACCAAACAGATAACACACGCTGGGTTGTAAAGAATACACAACTAACTTTTTAACACCCGAAGAGATAGAATCGACTTGAAACGTGGCCTACAATACCAGTAATAATGTGAGAACAATGTATTAGCCGCCCGAGTGCGCTGTCGTTTCCGAGCCACAATGTGTGGTCACTTGCAGCGAGGTTGTGCCACAGCTGGGGACATCAGCCCAACATGATCAATTATAGTTGTTGGATGAAATCATTTCTGCTGCCTGGTTTCTGGCCGCTTCTGGAATTGAAGTCATCTTCTTTCAAATGTGTTTGCTTTTGTGTGTGCATTTCCGCTCCCCCCTTTTTTGTTTGTTTGTTTCTATCTATCTATCTATCTATCTATCTATCTATCTATCTATCTATCTATCTATCTATCTATCTATCTATCTATCTATCTATCTATCTATCTATCTATCTATCTATCTATCTATCTATCTATCTATCTATCTATCTATCTATCTATCTATCTATCTATCTATCTATCTATCTATCTATCTATCTATCTATCTATCTATCTATCTATCTATCTATCTATCTATCTATCTATCTATCTATCTATCTATCTATCTATCTATCTATCTATCTATCTATCTATCTATCTATCTATCTATCTATCTATCTATCTATCTATCTATCTATCTGTCTGTCTGTCTGTCTGTCTGTCTGTCTGTCTGTCTGTCTGTCTGTCTGTCTGTCTGTCTGTCTGTCTGTCTGTCTGTCTGTCTGTCTGTCTGTATAATATATATTTATGGCTAATATATCTGTCTAAATTCTTAACCTACTGAAACAAGTTTAGTCGTTCATTCTGTCTATCTGTCTTTCTTTACATTTTCTCTTCTCTTCTCTTCATGTTTCTTTCTTTCTGTTTTTCTTTCGTTCTGTATGCCCAAAGCCGTTTGCTGAGATTAGATGCCACTTTGGCCTGAGCCTGTGGCTGGCACGGTGACCCTGGCCACGTCTGCTGGCCACTTTCTGCCCTGGCTTCTGCTCAGGATTGGCTAGAATCACGTATAAGGTTGTTAGTGACTGTGTGGGTGTATGCGTGTGCGTGTTTGTAAGTGACTGTGTGGGTGTATGCGTGTGCGTGTTTGTAAGTGACTGTGTGGGTGTATGCGTGTGCGTGTTTGTAAGTGACTGTGTGGGTGTATGGGTGTGCGTGTTTGTAAGTGACTGTGTGGGTGTATGGGTGTGCGTGTTTGTTAGTGACTGTGTGGGTGTATGCGTGTGCGTGTTTGTAAGTGACTGTGTGGGTGTATGGGTGTGCGTGTTTGTAAGTGACTGTGTGGGTGTATGGCTGTGCGTGTTTGTAAGTGACTGTGTGGGTGTATGGGTGTGCGTGTTTGTAAGTGACTGTGTGGGTGTATGGCTGTGCGTGTTTGTAAGCGTCTGCAGACATGTGTATGTGTGCCTGAGCTTGAGTGAATGTGTGTACGTGGCTGTGTTTTAATGTATGTGAATACTGAGCACTTTATTGAGTTTTTGAGTTTGTGTATGTGTGCGTGTGCGTTTGTTTGTGAACAAATTAATCCAGTAACAGATAGTGTATTGATCGGCACCCATAGAAAGAAGTAGAAAGATAGAAGAGCACACCAGAGAACATAAAAAATCGAAAGCTATGGTTACCGTGCCGGAAATTGAACCTGTCACCTCCAGACGGCGTGTGCGCCTCGCCATGAATACAAGTGCACTAAGAACATGGTCAACTAGGCACCCCCCCCCCCAAAGGTGTTTTATTGGCCATGTCTACCATACAGCTTGAAATCCACAACTATGGAATACGGACATAATTCATTTCAAACCATTAAAATGGCACTATACGTTACAAACATTTATATTAACAAAGCATGTGTCGAATAACAATCACAGCAACAATTTTCGAACACAGTAGACCTTAATGCTTTGTCTAGAATACACAGACATTTACAAAACACAAATATATTTATTTATATGTTTGTGGACAAATGCGTTTAAATGTTTGTACATGCGTATCTGTAATAAAAAAAAAAGTATGTATTAATGTGCTTATGTATGTCTGTATTTGTGTTGATTATGTTTTAGTCTCCTGAATCCTATTTCAAAGGAAATTAGAGCTTGGAGACACCAAATTAGAAATTTTCTGAAACAGGAATAAGAATTATGGGAGCAACAAAAATAAATAACTATAATTCACAAGAAGATACCAATTACAGTTTTTCAACGCGAAAGCATTCGGTTTCCTCTTTCATTTCCTCTTTAATTACTGCCCCTGGCGGAAGCCATTTTCTTGGATCTTTCCAGAGCAAGATTAGTTTTTAAGTAGCTGGGGGTTATCCATCTTTCTAACGATGGCGACCGACAAAATCTAATTCCTGGTTGATTTTCCAGACAGTGCTTCATAATGGATTAGAATTTTAATCAATAAATGGATGACTTTGTCATTAAAATTACGAGCATGACAGAAATATATGTCCGCGCAAAAATTTCGAAGTTCTCTGCAATATTGTTTTACACCAAACAGGAAGACATATCTGTTATGAGTTATGATTTAGGTTATTTTGACGGCACTCCGGGCGTGTGCATACGTGCTCAGATTCCCCCGCGGGTGATAGTCCCAGTTCTATGTTGGTTGACAAGACTTTTCCTGCGTCTGGTGTGCTTCTCGTGCCTGGCTGTGCCAATCTTTACTCTCAATGCTCTTAGCAAAGTCGTGGATATGCTGCTCCCAGAATCCTCCGATAGTCCTATCTCTCTAATGGCATTAACAATGTTGTCATCAGCCGGCCCTCTGTAACTAAGGCAGAGCTGTCTAATCTCTCGGCTCTTTCACTGTCAACAACACCCGCATGCCCTGGTACACAGATGAATGTAACTACAGTGAGGTTTTGCAATGACTCGATCCACATATCTGTTTATTCTAAGCCTACTGTTTCGCCTACGTCGTGAGAAAAACATGTGAATAATTGATAAACATATTTGCAACATAAGCTGGTCGTCTACGGTTAACACTGATACATTGTCACATAACAGTAAACAGCTATGCTATCCCATTAGATATATTAGTTATTTATTTCGGTTTTTAATTTTCGAATCGTATTTTTGAAAAACCGGAGAAAGCAAGAGCTGTTTTCTGACGTCACGTGTTTAAAATAACAACTGCTGATGTTATCATAAACTCATCGCCCCCACTCCCCGTTTTTTTACTTCCTTGTCCACACCCACTAGGTTCCGGCTTCCATTGACCTTTGTGGATAGGTCTGAAATGTGTCGATTAGCTCACATGTCCAATGAAAGTCATCCGGGGCGGTATCCAGCTCTTCTGTTTCTTCTTCAGAGTTCCGATCCCTTGAGGTTCATTGCTACAGAGATCCCCCGCCTCCGATCATCTCTCTTGTTGTTCTTCTCTTTCGAGCCGGGAACACCAGGTGTGTGCAGGTCTGGCTTGACGGCATCTCTCCATCGTCTTCTTCGTCTGCCTCGAGGTCTACGACCATTCAGCTCCCTTGTGTACAAAGTTTTTACCTTTCTGTGAAGATTCTCTCAATATACCCCAACCATTTCAGACCATTAACCCTCATGATGCCAGTGATCAATGGTGATTAAAAGAGATTACGAATTTTGATAGCCTCTGACTTTCCATTCCCCGCTGTTTGCATTTTGGTGGGTCCAAAGATTTGTCGTGCGAGTCTGTTTCAGAAAATCAAAACGTAATGAGGCTCTTTCTGTTTTAGTTATGCTCTATGTTTCAGAGCCATACTAAACAACTGGTTTTATCAGCTTTTTTATTTAATGTAATCACAGCGTTGCAGATGTTGAAGGACATAGCATACTTGATGTTCAGACTGTATTCTATATTGTATTTCTTCTCTTAGTATATTGGAGCAGTTGAAGTTTGCACCCAAGTGCCTCTATGTTTCTGTTTGTTTAATTTTCAGATTACGATTTGTATCCAAATCGTAGTGAAAATAATATCGTTCCAATCGGTCACTTCCTCTGACTTTAACAACCAAACCCGCAAATGTCGCTATCACGACCATCACCACTATTATCATGTGTTATTCCGATAAGCAGAATTTTCGTCTCACGAGATCGCCCGAGTATAGGAAAAAGGGCTGTATCTTCTCCATTATCACATTTGGTCCATCAATATAAGTACTTGTCCCCCCTCCCATCCCAACCCTGTCGTGAAGTTACAAATTAGGTCGGGAGGATCGACTTCATTGCATGGAGCTTTATCCCATTCGACCAAGTCTTCCTCCACAGAAAGGCTAGCCGCAGCCGAGAGTGCCGCATGAAACACGAATACTGCGGCTCAGACGACGACCCCCTTGTTGTCTCCATACCAACTCCACTCATAAAGCAAACGACATAGCGGTAAAACGAACCCACTGCTGTCAGAGGGCAAGGCAAACAGCTTGATCACATCAATGCAGATTATTACAATTACATTTGTTTGTAATTTATTACATGATAATGATGAAGTTATTTATAATAATAATTATTATTATCTTTATTATTATGAGCGACTTAAACAAGTCCTAGGTCAGTTGAACCTTCACCTCTACAAATCCATAACAAACTGTAAGGGAGCTGAGCCCTCACATCGTCCCCCCCCCCCCCCCCCCCCCCCGCCTCCTTTTCCCCGTGGGCCAACAGTATTTGCTTCGAGTAGGCACTCTGCAACCAGCTAAATAATCGAGCGACTAGTCAGTCAGTCAAACAACCAACTTACTAAATCATGCCACCAATTGGTCAATCAAAAAAAAAAAAATAATTAAATCATGCGATCAATCAAACAACTAACTAAAAGCATCAATCAAACAACTAATTAAATCATGCCACCAATCAAACAACTAACTAAATCATGCCACCAATCAAACAACTAACTAAATCATGCCACCAATCAAACAACTAATTAAATCATGCCATCAATCAAACAACTAATTAAATCATGCCATCAATCAAACAACTAACTAAATCATGCCATCAATCAAACAACTAACTAAATCAAGCCATCAATCAAACAACTAACTAAATCATGCCATCAATCAAACAACTAACTAAATCAAGCCATCAATCAAACAACTAACTTAATCATGCCACCAATCAAACAACTAATTAAATCATGCCATCAATCAAACAACTAACTAAATCATGCCATCAATCGAACAACTAACTAAATCATGCCATCAATCGAACAACTAACTTAATCATGCCACCAATCGAACAACTAACTTAATCATGCCATTAATCAAACAACTAACTAAATCATGCCATTAATCAAACAACTAACTAAATCCTGCCACCAATCAAACAACTAACTAAACTATGAAACAATCCCCCAACCCAGCACTATAACAGACATGTCATTCAACAGACGGGGATAACTGGAAGGAAAGTTGAGATTGGCCCACCCCCCGCTCCATGTCTTCAACTGGGACAGCTAGCAGTCATTTAGATCAGTCCGTTAGTGGCTATTTATGGTTTGTTGCTTTGTTTAATTTAACTTCTTTCATAATGTCAGCGACACCGGGGCTATTTTTAGCTGCATATATAAATGGTGCTATTTTTAAACTTAACCAATAAACATTCAGCTAGATTTCTTGAGTTGAGTTTCTTCTTGTTCTCATCCTTACCTCCCCCTTCTCTTCTCTTCTTTTATTGTTTTTGTTCTTCTTGTTCTTTTTTCTTATATGCTGAAGCTGCCGTTGCTGATTCTACTGCTGCTGCTACTACTATTGCTGTTGCTACTACCGATGCTGCTGCTACTGCTACTACTACTACCGCTGCTGCTACTACTGCTGCTTCCCTTCCCTCTGAATGATGATGCTTCCGCCAACAAACTTCCTATATCCACGACCGGGGTTACCATTTGAAGTGACACGAATCTCTTCATTTGCCAGAGTTAAGTCAATGTATGAGTGAAGTTACTTGGTTTATCATCATTCCTCTCCGGACGTGTCCACAGGTGCTCAGATGCTCCCTTCAGTATGAACTCCAGCGCTTGGTGGCTAACAGTACCAGATTATGTTGATTTGATTAACAAGTCCTCTGATGTGTGTGGTGTGCGTCTCGTTATTTGCTATGCCGATCTCAACTCCCAAAACTTATTCTGGCGAGTGATGTGGATTTACTGCCCTCAAAGTCCTCCACCCTTCCCATTCTTAGAGTGCACTGATAAAATCAGCATGATCCATAGGCTGAAGTCGGTAGCGGATCCAGCCAACATATTAACTCTTTTATTTCCATCGACGCCCGCATGTCCCGAAACAAAAATAAAGGTGATTCCACGCACAGTGGACTTCTATGATGACTCAAGCATTTGCCTTCGCACTGAACCTGCCTGAACCCTCCAGTTCACGCTCGCCGAATCACTGAGTACACATGCACCGGTGTAGTTCTGTGTTTCGAGTCACGCGAACGCTTGCGTTGCTCCCGTCACCTCCGTTTTCATGCTGCTCATTGTCATGGAGAAAGCGCCCTAGGCTTTTATGTCTATTCTGTCCGCTGAGCGGGCTGTGAACGCCAATGCGCTTCTTCATCGGCGTTAAACGGATCCGTCTGTGTATATAGGTACATCTGCCTCGTCGGAGTTTTCACTGATGAGAGCATTGACCTCTACATTGATAGCGACAAGATTCTGCTCCATGCATCGTCTGTCAGGTGCCCCAGTTCAGGTAAATGTACAATAAACGCACGAGGCTCGGGTATCCACTCAAGTCAAAGTCTGCGACCCGTTATCAATCCCTAAGGGTGTGGGTTATATTGTGACCCAGTTTTATAACCGTCCAATCCTCTGTATCTGATGTTATCAGTTTTGCTTTGACCGCCTTTACTTTCCACACCATCTGCTTGTACTGGTTTTAATACACCACAGAGGCCAGGTATATTTTAAATATATCATTATTTTCAGTTTGGAGAATATTGTGACGACTGGGAAGATGAAAGGTAGAAGAGGGAGAGGCAGACCGAGAGAGACAATGACGGATTGATTGCGACGGTGGCACATGGAGATATCATCCGGTGAACTGGTTTAGAGGACGTGTTAGGAAGATTTGTGAAGCATGAACGCCAACGCCAGTCGTCAGGACACGTGATGATAATGATGACATTCAGGGTATTTAAAGTCAATGTACTAGTCAACGATGGGGGAAACCGGATCCTGGACTTGGGATTGATATGGCTCACTAGTATAACGGCCTGGTGCACTGCTATCCTACCAAGTAGGTGCATTATTATTCTATCAAGTGGATGGACTATAATCCTAGTTAGAGGGTGCACTACTATTCTAGCAAGTGGGTGCACTACTACCTTAATAAGTGGGTGCACTGCTACCATAACAAGTGGGTGCACTACTACCCTAACAAGTGGGCGAACTACTACCCTAGCAAGTGTGTGCACTACTACCCTAGCAAGTGGATGCATTGTTATCCTAGCAAGTGGGCGAACTATTATCCTAACAAGTGGGCATACTACTAACCTAGAAAGTGCTGACGCTACTGTCTCAGCAAAGGAGTGCACCACTGCATTCCCAAATGGATGCACTAGTTCCCTAGCGAATGCGTGTACTACTGTCCTGGCAAGTTGAGGCACTGCTACACTAGAAAGTGCACGTCTACCCTAGCAATCATGCCACCAATCAAACAACTAGCCTGAATCTCCCTTCATAATGACTTGCATCCCACGTATTTTCAGTTGGAGATGTGTTTATTCGACAAAAAACATGGGATCTGTGGAGGGAACAGAAAAAGAAAAAACCTCAGTGCAACCCGAATCTCGAATGTTCTCGTGAGATATTTTGGTCATACGTGACCACATAAATTACAAATGCGCATCGTGGGATAAATAGGCTCTAAAAAAGAGTGGGCTCTTTCTCTGAGGTCTGGCTTTTGGCAATCTGTGCTTGTTTGAGCCACATGATCAGAATGGTTGCCCACGTCTGAGTAAATAGTTGATCACTGAGTCGTCTAGCGGGTGATGCCATCTCCGAGTTTTTCTCAGGCTTCCAGAGTTCCTGACAAGCTTGTTGCGCTATTGGTGCCGGTGGGGACGGGGATAGTCAAATGGATATATCACGAGAATGAAGGTCACGTGGTAGGACTACAGTCTAACTGCAGCAATGTTGTAGTTTGTTTTCGTTTTAGTTTGGCTTTGTGATTTTCTATTGTTTTCGTTTTAGTTTGGCTTTGTGATTTTCTATTGTTTTCGTTTGGCTTTGTGATTTTCTATTGTTTTCGTTTCAAAGGATATAAGTCTAGTACTATATGCCTAATAGGCATGCAGGTGGGAAAATGGGTCTTTCAACGTTTCCACACCGTCCAGCCTCCACCTACCCTCCTCTTCTTCTTGTTGTTGTTGTATTCTTCTTCTGGTTCTCATTGTTAGTTATTATTGTCCTTGTTGTTGTTGTCATTCTTCTTCTTCTTCTTCTTCTTCTTCTTCTTCTTCTTCTTCTTCTTCTTCTTCTTCTTCTTCTTCTTCTTCTTCTTCTTCTTCTTCTTCTTCTTCTTCTTCTTCTTCTTCTCCTCTTCCTCCTACTCCTCCCCTCTCCTCTTCTTCTTTCTCCTTCGTTTTTATTTCTTATCTTCTTAGACTTCATTTTGTCTCCCGGTGGAGCATGAGCCTTCAACAATCTCTCGCCAACACCTGTAAGATATTGTATTCATTGCGGTTTTGGTATTTTGTATCTTAAAATATGCGTGCGAATCTGGCGATGTGAGGCTGTGATAAGGGAAATAGTGGTAGAGCTGGTAGAGCAACTGATAGACTGTCTGTATCTATTTGTTCAAATAGCAATAAACAGAACTTGTTTATCATAACCCCTGCTTTCAAGTCGAACAAGCATAACATATGTACGAAGAAAATTCATGGAAAATAATCTCAGGCAGCATGATACGATAACACCAACTAGAGATTGACATTTGATCTATTTATATCAGGGTAGCAGCATAGTCTCATGACATACAAATTGAGAAGAGGGCGCCTAAGATCTGGGAACATCTCCAGTTACCTGGGAACATCTCCAGTTACCTGGGAACATCTCCAGTTACATGGGAACATCTCCAGTTACCTGGGAACATCTTTAAATGGAGATCCTGGAAAGTTGAGACGAATCATTTCAGGGAGGCAGGAAGCAGTAGATCTTGTGACGGGCGTCGGACGAGGACCTATGCTCCACCGGGGTCACGGACAAAGAATGCCATGGACCGTGTTCTACACTATACTACACATTAAGCTATATTATACCCCCTTCTACACTATACTACACGTTAAGCTATATAATACCCCCTTCTACACTATATTATACACTGTATTACACAAAGGAACACTACACAACACCTCTGCCCTGATGAGGACTGTATTACACAAAGGAACACTACACAACACCTCTGCCCTGATGAGGATTTAAATACACGACCACTGGTCAACAGGCAACAAATCTGATTACAGAGTACTGGTTTAGGAATCAAGAACATAGTACACCAGGCATATCCATAGATGCTCCGTCTCTTGCAGCGAGTGTCTCAAGTTGTAGACGCTAACTGCGCACTGATTATACACTCGTCGTTCTCTTCCTCTCATCTGTCCGTCCCTGCTGGATCCGCTCATGATTCTTTGTTCACACGTTCTTGCACATGTACTTTCTTCTATCCTTGTGTCTTCTAACAATATTCATGCATGAATGGTCTTCAGAATGTCTTTTTTGTCCAGCACGAGTCATAGAAACGTTGTTGGTAACTGAGGCACGGCAACATCATCAACATAACAATAAGACTACTAATAGTTCACATTGTTGATGTTGTTGTTGTTGTAGCATCAATATTGATAGACCACTCAAAACACGATGTAACAATCATAGGAAGAGCAGAAATGAAACAGATAATGTATCGTGTTGATTAATGAGACAGTCACATTACATTTAACGATGATGATGGATATAATTCCCCATTTTACATTACATTTGACGATGATGATGGATATAATTCCCCATATCACATTACATTTTACGATGATGATGGATGTAATTCCCCATATCACATTACATTTGACGATGATAATAGATATAATTCCCCATATGACATTACATTTGACTATGATGATGGATATAATTCCCCATATCACATTACATTTGACGATGGTGATGGATATAATTCCCCATATCACATTACATTTGACGATGATAATAGATATAATTCCCCATATCACATTACATTTGACTATGATGATGGATATAATTCCCCATATCACATTACATTTGACGATGGTGATAGATATAATTTCCCATATCACATTACATTTGACTATGATAATATATATAATTTCCCATATCACATTACAGTGAGTTGAGTCAAGAATTGACATGACAGCGCCTGGAGCATTACCCTTGTGTGCTCCGTCCTCATTTTCAGCAGCCAGTGCAGAGTTCCAGTACTGATGGTACCTATCACAATCTGGTTAAACGTCCGTCTTGCCTTTCCTCTGAGTGTAGTGAGCCGGCCAAACCCTCTGGTTACACCCAGGTGCCTCATGCTCTCCAGGGCATAATAATCTTATTTCTCTACTGATTCCGTTGATTGTTCCCAAAGAGCCTTGACCACATCTGCCTTGTTATGTATCAATTCTCCACCCAGCCAGTCTGTCTGCCTGTTCATTACCCCCCACACAGGCATGGCCTGGAGAAAAGATCCAAAGTACGCCTAATACCCGTAACCTTTCCACTGAAGCTTGCCACTTTGCTCGAAGCATTCCTGGCTTCACCTTTCTCAGCATGCTTTCAGAGTCTGTTACAATTACGACATTTTCTGCATCCTGTTCTCTAGCCACCGGAGAGCTGCAGTTACCGCCTCCACCTCCATTCTCATGCTAGATGTTGGGATGTCGTATGCTAGGCTGTCTTGCACTAAAGATTTTCCAGTGGCTTTCGCTACGAACCCCCCGGCACTTCTCTTTCTTCTCAACACCAAACCATCTGTAGAGATAATCAGAGCACCTGGGCGTGAATTGTCGTGAATCAGCTGTTGGAATTCAACCTCCGTAGCACCCGCTGGCCACTCTCTATACTCCCTGACCAGTATGATCATAACCCCACATAAATCATACTTTTCTGCTGGTACTCTGACCCACTCCTCTCCTCGCTCAATGTTCTCCAGCATGCATACTTGTCTTATTGTGTCTTCTGCTTGAGCCATCTACGATTTCCCCCTTTCAGCCTCTGACTCTTGCCTGCAGCCGAAGCTTCATTCAGAGAGTGTTCCCTGTCTGCAACTACTCTCAGGTATGACTTAGCCTGCAGCTGTAAGACTATATAAGCAGTTCAAAGATTATCACCCAGCAATATACTTTTCGCACGGTGCTAAAGAGGATAAATGCTGTTAAACTACAAATGTTTTTTTTTTTAAAGGAAGAGCCCCTGCCAGATGTTCTTGGTAGTTTCGGCCAATATTTTTGTACACCAGCAAGATTGCAGAACTTGAAGTACCAGGTGTTGGAGAATATTAACATTTGCAGATGATGTTCTTGCATATAGGCAGGGGAGTGACAGACAACGGATGGCTTTAGAGCTACAGGCAACTGTAGACAAAGTGACTGACTGCTGTGCAGAAACGGGTGCTGCAATCAGCGCAGAAGAGGCGGCTGTTTTGTGGTGCTCTCTGAACAATATAGTTGTAAGAGCTAATGTTGCAAACCTCACAGTTAATAACAGTAACATCGAAAGAGAAAGCAAACTGAGGTACCAGGGTATCATTTTCGATAGAGACCTGTCCTTCAGGGATCACGTGGAGGCAGTTGCGGTGAAATGCCAAAAAAGGACTCAATGCTCTCAAGATTATGGCAGCAATGGACTTGAAACACAGAATGCTGTTCACAATAACAAAGAATCCTGTTCACAATAACAAAGAATGCTGTTCACAATAACAAAGACTGCTGTTCACAATAATAAAGACTGTTGTTCACAATAACAAAGACTGCTGTTCACAATAACAAAGAATGCTGTTTACAATAACAACGAATGCTGTTCACAATAACAAAGAATGCTGTTCACAATAACAAAGAATGCTGTTCACAATAACAAAGAATGATGTTCACAATAACAAAGAATGCTGTTCACAATGTTCCAGCATGTGATCATGTCAGTGATACAGTATGGGTTTGGAATGCTTACCATATCAAGACGGATATCCAATCAGTAACTGGTGTCATCGGAATTGGAACTCTTCGTTTGTTGCTGAAGATAGATACCGATCGCTTATGGGAAGGTCCTGAGTGCTGTGACGTTGATTCCTAACTCAACGTTTAACATTCAGGACCATATAAATCTTATATTGTTGTCCCATTCTGTTGATATAATTCCTAGCATTCCCATTCCGTTGATATCATTCCCAGTTTTCCCTTTCTGTTGATGCCACGCCTATGTTTTCTTATCAAAGCCTTTCCTACGTCCCACGAATATTCTTCCAAACTTATCTCTCTAACCCGAGCCTGTCCCTACTCTCACTATCTCTCTCTCTCTTTCTCTTTCTTTCTGTCTCTCTCACCTGTCCCCCCTCCCCCGCTAACGCCTCCGCTCACACACCCCATCTGCTACCGCTAGACCCATCCTTTCCTGCCTGCACGTTATATTTCACAATCATAATGCAGCTGTTCATTCTCACAATTAAACTCCCACACAACCACCCGCCCTCACTTTGCCTCCCGCGCTCAATGTCACTCCGCTACAATGTCGATATCTTAAAAGCGGATAATCGCCATTGAACCCTAAGCCCCGAAGAAATCATTCTTTCTCCCACACTCACTAGGACTCACTCTACCCTAGCCTGCGCCCACACCTAGCAATTACATTAGTCAAGTTTGGCTCACAACAGCATTCCTGGCAAACGTTTTAACACAGCTTGCAATTTCCTTTCTTATTTGTCTTGGCCAGACTTTTTCATCCGTGGCTGCCATTTATATTTTATTGTGACCGAAATACAATTAGGTTGACTGCGGAGATTCCAACCCTCGAGTACATTAGTTTATTTTTAGTTCATTGTTTGGTCTTGGATTAGTTCCATCGACAATTCAGTCGAAATGTGCCATCTGTTATGTGTCAAATATGATTTTCTTCGCGATATCTTACCTCGATCCTTATATCCTTGTTCTTGTCCTTGAATCCACACCTTGATCAATGTATCCTTGTTTTTATCCTTTTATCCGCACTATGATCAATGCATTTATGTTCTTATACTTGTATCCTCGCTTTGATTCTTATATTTTCGTATCCTCGGGTTGATCCTTTATTCCTTTATTCTCTCTGTTCTCTGGTTTTTATATCACTGTATTTTCGCTCAGATCCTTATATCTTTGCATCAGTGCATATATCCTTGTTTGTATCATTGATCTGAACATTAAATCATCATTCTTATCCTTGTATTCTTGCTCTAATCTTGCACCCTTGCCTTTATCCTTGCTCTTATTTATGCATGGTTTATGGGAAGCTATGAAGAATTATTGAAAAACTAGAAGGCGATCTGCGGGAAAAGCCAGACCAAGATTCTCATTTACAAGTAGCCATTTTACAGACATTTACTCTCACGTGATCAGATGTTGGCCAGATAAACTCGTTTGGTGATTGTCTTCTTTATTAAGTTGGGCTCACTTAAGAAATCTAGTCAAGGCTAGACGAAGACAACAGGTCGAAAGAAGGTACACTTGGGATTTTATTAAATGAATTTTGAGGTAGACTGGGAAATACAGTTAGTTCCTCACGCAAGATTTCAGAAGAAAATGCCAGAACTGATACATCATTGATGCTGCTCTCTCCGGGTTTGTGCCTGTCTTTCTGTCTCACTTTCTGTGTCTATCTCTGTATACTTGGTCTGCCTCTACATCGTTTGTTTTGTTGTTGTTGCTTCCGTCTGCCTGCATACATGTACGCACGTCACGCACGTACACGACACACAAGCATACACAACACACACATAACCACAACACATACATACACAGAACACACACGTACCCACAACACACTGTCACACAACATAAACATTCGAGTGAGCTTGCGATCAAAGTGTCCCCATGTTGCCATATAGGGCATTAGCAGACCTGAATGTCCCAGGAGTCACCTACGTCATATCCGGTATCAAACAATCCTATTTTCGGTACTTAATTTATAACCTACCCCTGACGTCACGACAACGTCACGGGAGACATTCCCAATAAATTCTAGGGTGTTCAGGTTGTAGTTTCTCGCGATTTCTCTACAGCCAAGTTTAGGGTTAGGGTTAGGGTTATTGTTAGCATTAGAAGACACTAGATGAACACTCAAAAAAAGCACCACACAACAGCACACTTGCACCCCTTGAAATAATGGACTGTCAGGTCAGCTGTGGATTTCCCACGGGGATTTCGTGTTTGGGGCACGTTATAAATTAAGAACCCTATTTTCTGATGTAACTGTTACTGAAATATTGTGTTTAAGTGTAATCAGCGCATTCATCCCCTCTTTGTTATCCAAGCAGAGGCAGGAGCAATATAATACTGTTTCTCCCAGCAAGAAAGTGCACGTGGCAACATCACAATTTGAAACGGGCGCTGATAGCCGCCCTGTCGCCCCCTTTTCATGAAATTATTTTTTAAAGTATTTATTTATACGTCTCTCGTTATTTAAAATATACTATTCAGCCTTTAAAAAGCTAGTCATCCCCTTGTGGGATGCCATTTTTCGTTATTTTGAAGCCCTGCTCTGGCTCTTGCCAGGGGCCGCAATATAGCCCGGCCATAAATACGGTCTAAAATATGGTTTCCAGGACCTATCCACGGGTAATCCTCATCCATTTGGTGGGACTTTGTGTCATCGGATGTTTATCGCTTGGGTGATGTTCTGGTGGGGTGAAATCTACAACTACTACTAAATTTATTTGCCATTCATCTCATCATCGTTTTCATTCTTTTTATCTTATTATTATTATTTTATTATTATTATTATTATTATTATTATTATTATTATTATTATTATTATTATTATAATTATTATTTCGCCTGAGAATCGAAAGGTGGTGGGTTCATGTCCTGACAGAGCCGAATATTTGTCACAAATGATCTTGGATCCCTGGTCGACCCGAACTTAAATGGGTATTAGGTACATTCCTGGGAAGTAAAGGTGACCGTCGTGATGTTGACCACATCACCAACAGAGTGCCGGTTGGTAATATACCCTATGTGCCCCATGTACCCGAAGGCGTGAAAAAAGGCCCTTGACTTTTTCCTTCTCTTTTTTCTGTATCTTCTTCGTTCACTGATGCTCCTAGTGCAACTCTTGGTGATGATGTCTTCCCACGTAGCGCAGCCTTTCATCCCTGGCTATTTCTCCTTCTCCACTCGTTCCCCGGCACTTTCTCCCTCTCCACTAGTCCCCCGGCACATTCTTCCTCTCCACTCGTCCCTCGGCACATTCTTCCTCTCCACTCGTCCCCCGGCACATTCTTCCTCTCCACTAGTCCCCTGGCACATTCTTCCTCTCCACTCGTCCCCCGGCACATTCTCCCTCTCCACTGGTCCCCTGGCACATTGTCCCTCTCCACTCGTCCCCCGGCACATTCTCCCTCTCCACTCGTCCCCTGGCACATTGTCCCTCTCCACTCGTCCCCCGGCACATTGTCCCTCTCCACTCGTCCCCCGGCACATTATCCCTCTCCACTCGTCCCCCGGCACATTGTCCTTCTCAACTCGTCCCCCGGCACATTCTCCCTCTCCACTCGTCCCCCGGCACATTCTTCCTCTCCACTCGTCCCTCGGCACATTCTTCCTCTCCACTCGTCCTCCGGCACATTCTCCCTCTCCACTCGTCCCCTGGCACATTCTTCCTCTCCACTCGTCCCCCGGCACATTCTCCCTCTCCACTGGTCCCCTGGCACATTGTCCCTCTCCACTCGTCCCCCGGCACATTCTCCCTCTCCACTCGTCCCCTGGCACATTGTCCCTCTCCACTCGTCCCCCGGCACATTGTCCCTCTCCACTCGTCCCCCGGCACATTATCCCTCTCCACTCGTCCCCCGGCACATTGTCCCTCTCAACTCGTCCCCCGGAACATTCTCCCTCTCCACTCGTCCCCCGGCAATTCTCCCTCTCCACTCGTCCCCCGGCACATTCTCCCTCACCACTCGTCCCCCGGCACATTGTCTCTCTCCACTGGTCCCCTGGCACATTTTACTTCTCCACTGGTCCCCCGGCACATTCTCCCTCTCTGCTCGTTCCCCGGCACATTCTCCCTCTCCACTCGTCCCTTGGTACATTCTCCCTCTCCACTGGTTCCCCGGTAAATTATTTCGAGCCACCGGTCCCCTGGCACATTCTTCCTCTCCACTCGTTCCCCGGCACATTCTCCCTCTCCACTCGTCCCCCGGTACATTCTTCCGCTCCACTGGTCCCCCGGCACATTCTTTCTCTCCACTAGTCCCCTGGCACATTTTCCCTCTCCACTCGTTCCCGGGCACATTCTCCCTCTCCCCTAGTCCCCCGGCACATTCTCTCTCTATACTCGTCCCCCGGCAAATTTTCCTTCTCCACTCGTCCCCCGGCACATCCTATCTCTATACTCGTCCCCCGGCACATTCTCCCTCTCCACTCGTCCCCCGGCACTTTCTCCCTCTCCACTCGTCCTCCTGCACATTCTCCCTCTTCACTCGTCCCCCGGCACATCCTATCTCTATACTCGTCTCCCGACACATTCTCCCTCTCCACTCGTTCCCGGGCACATTCTCCATCTCCACTGGTCCCCCGACATATTCTCCCTTTCCACTCGTCCCCCGGCACATTCTCCCTCTCCACTGGTCCCCCGGCACATTCTCCCTCTCCACTGGTCCCCCGGCACATTCTCCCTCTCTACTGGTCCCCCGGCACATTCTCCCTCTCCACTGGTCCCCCGGCACATTCTCCCTCTCCACTGGTCCCCCGGCACATTCTCCCTCTCAACTCGTTTCCCAGCACATTATGCCACATTGAATGTAATGTAAACCATATTGCATTATCCATTTATTATTAAACAAGGTGTGTATGATATGTATGTTTGCGCGCGCGTGTGTGCGTGATATGTATGTATGTGCAGGCGTGTTTGTATACATATGACTCTGAGTATGTTGTTTGTCTGCTTGTGTATCTGCGTGTGTATCTGCTAATGAATGCGTCTGTGTCCTTGTGTATGTTTGCGAATGTGTGTGTGTGTTCGCGCGTATGTCCACGTGTATGTTTCAGTGTGAATTGGTCTGTGTGTGTTTCTGTGTGTTTAAGTGTGCCTCTTTGCTGTGTATGTGTGTCTGCGTGTGTGTGTGTGCGATTGGATACATGTGGCTGTGTATATGTGTCTGTGCGTGTCTCTCTGTGTTTGTTTGCATGTGTATGTGTCTCGGTGTTTTTTTGCATACTTGATGTGACTGTGTGTGTATCTTCGTTTGTGTCTGTGTGTGTCCCCGTATGTGTTTGTCCTTATGTTTGCCTGTGTATGTTTATGTGTTTTGTCTGCGGGTGTGTCTATGAGGCTGTATGTATGTATCTCTGTGTGTGGGTGTCTGTATGTCTGTCTGCGTGAGTGTATGTATCAGCATGTGTCTGTCTGTCTGTGCATGTCTATGTGTGTTTCTCTGTGTGTATTGTGTGTGCCCCTTTGTTGTCTGTATGTGTCTGCATGTCAGAGTATATGTCTGTGCGTGCTGAATATATGTCTGCTTGTGTATTTCTATGTGTTTGCATGTGTATGCACTTCTGCGTGTTTGTCTCTGTGGATGTCAGTATGGGTTTGTCTGCCTGTTTGTCTGTATTTGTGTGTGTGTGTGTGTTTGACTGCGTGTGTCTATGTGGCTGTGTGTATGTGTCTGCATGTTCGTCTGCGTATGTGTGTGTGTGTGTGCTGTGTGTGTGTCAGTGTGCGAGCACGAATGTAAATATGTGTGCTGTGTGTTTCCCTGTGTGTTTATACGTAAGTGTCTGTGTGTGTGTCTGTATTTTTGTCTGAGTGTGTGTGTCTCTGTGGGAGTGTCCGTGTGTGCAAGTGTGTGTGTCCATGCATGACTGTATTTATGACTGTATGTTTGTATGTGTGTATGCCTGTATTATGTATGTTTGAATGTATGTATGTATGTATGTATGTATGTATGTATGTATGTATGTATGTATGTATGCCTGTATGTTTGTATCTTTGTATGTATGTTTGTGTGTATGTATGCCTATGTGTATGTGTGTATGCATGTTTGTTTTTATGTATGTATGTATGTATGTATGTGTGTATGTATGTGTGCCTGTATGTGTGTATGTATGCAATGTATGTATGTATGTGTGTGTAAGTGAGTGGGTGAGCGTGTGTATGTGGGTGTATGTATGCACGCGCAGGTTTTTTCATGCACTTTACAACTCATGCTTTTGTGTTCTTTTATAATATTCATAATATGCATATCATCATATGATCATAACATGCTTTATTAGTAAAATACAATTGCTGTGTGAAAGATGGTTGACTGGAAGGGCCAAATGTAAGACGGGCCTGCGTGCCCAATTTGTGACCCTTTGACAATAAAGTTCGTTCGTTCGTTCGTTCGTTCGTTCGTTCTCCACTCGTTCCCGGGCACATTCTCCATCTCCACTCGTTCCCCTGGCACATTCTCCCTCTCCACTCGTTCCCCGGCACATTCTCCCTCTCCACTCGCTCCCCCGGCACATTCTCCCTCTCCACTCGTTCCCTGGCACATTCTCCCTTTCCACTCGTCCCCCGGCACATTCTCCCTCTCCACTCGTTCCCTGGCACATTCTCCCTCTCCACTCGTTCCCCGGCACATTCTCCCTCTCCACTCGCTCCCCCGGCACATTCTCCCTCTCCACTCGTTCCCTGGCACATTCTCCCTTTCCACTCGTCCCCCGGCACATTCTCCCTCTCCACTGGTCCCCCGGCACATTCTCCCTCTCCACTGGTCCCCCGGCACATTCTCCCTCTCAACTCGTTTCCCAGCACATTATGCCACATTGAATGTAATGTAAACCATATTGCATTATCCATTTATTATTAAACAAGGTGTGTATGATATGTATGTTTGCGCGCGCGTGTGTGCGTGATATGTATGTATGTGCAGGCGTGTTTGTATACATATGACTCTGAGTATGTTGTTTGTCTGCTTGTGTATCTGCGTGTGTATCTGCTAATGAATGCGTCTGTGTCCTTGTGTATGTTTGCGAATGTGTGTGTGTATTCGCGCGTATGTCCACGTGTATGTTTCAGTGTGAATTGGTCTGTGTGTGTTTCTGTGTGTTTAAGTGTGCCTCTTTGCTGTGTATGTGTGTCTGCGTGTGTGTGTGTGCGATTGGATACATGTGGCTGTGTATATGTGTCTGTGCGTGTCTCTCTGTGTTTGTTTGCATGTGTATGTGTCTCGGTGTTTTTTTGCATACTTGATGTGACTGTGTGTGTATCTTCGTTTGTGTCTGTGTGTGTCCCCGTATGTGTTTGTCCTTATGTTTGCCTGTGTATGTTTATGTGTTTTGTCTGCGGGTGTGTCTATGAGGCTGTATGTATGTATCTCTGTGTGTGGGTGTCTGTATGTCTGTCTGCGTGAGTGTATGTATCAGCATGTGTCTGTCTGTCTGTCTGTGCATGTCTATGTGTGTTTCTCTGTGTGTATTGTGTGTGCCCCTTTGTTGTCTGTATGTGTCTGCATGTCAGAGTATATGTCTGTGCGTGCTGAATATATGTCTGCTTGTGTATTTCTATGTGTTTGCATGTGTATGCACTTCTGCGTGTTTGTCTCTGTGGATGTCAGTATGGGTTTGTCTGCCTGTTTGTCTGTATTTGTGTGTGTGTGTGTGTTTGACTGCGTGTGTCTATGTGGCTGTGTGTATGTGTCTGCATGTTCGTCTGCGTATGTGTGTGTGTGTGTGCTGTGTGTGTCAGTGTGCGAGCACGAATGTAAATATGTGTGCTGTGTGTTTCCCTGTGTGTTTATACGTAAGTGTCTGTGTGTGTGTCTGTATTTTTGTCTGAGTGTGTGTGTCTCTGTGGGAGTGTCCGTGTGTGCAAGTGTGTGTGTCCATGCATGACTGTATTTATGACTGTATGTTTGTATGTGTGTATGCCTGTATTATGTATGTTTGAATGTATGTATGTATGTATGTATGTATGTATGTATGTATGTATGTATGTATGTATGCCTGTATGTTTGTATCTTTGTATGTATGTTTGTGTGTATGTATGCCTATGTGTATGTGTGTATGCATGTTTGTTTTTATGTATGTATGTATGTATGTATGTGTGTATGTATGTGTGCCTGTATGTGTGTATGTATGCAATGTATGTATGTATGTGTGTGTAAGTGAGTGGGTGAGCGTGTGTATGTGGGTGTATGTATGCACGCGCAGGTTTTTTCATGCACTTTACAACTCATGCTTTTGTGTTCTTTTATAATATTCATAATATGCATATCATCATATGATCATAACATGCTTTATTAGTAAAATACAATTGCTGTGTGAAAGATGGTTGACTGGAAGGGCCAAATGTAAGACGGGCCTGCGTGCCCAATTTGTGACCCTTTGACAATAAAGTTCGTTCGTTCGTTCGTTCGTTCGTTCGTTCGTTCGTTCTCCACTCGTTCCCGGGCACATTCTCCATCTCCACTCGTTCCCCTGGCACATTCTCCCTCTCCACTCGTTCCCCGGCACATTCTCCCTCTCCACTCGCTCCCCCGGCACATTCTCCCTCTCCACTCGTTCCCTGGCACATTCTCCCTTTCCACTCGTCCCCCGGCACATTCTCCCTCTCCACTCGTTCCCTGGCACATTCTCCCTCTCCACTCGTTCCCCGGCACATTCTCCCTCTCCACTCGCTCCCCCGGCACATTCTCCCTCTCCACTCGTTCCCTGGCACATTCTCCCTTTCCACTCGTCCCCCGGCACATTCTCCCTCTCCACTCGTTCCCTGGCACATTCTCCCTCTCCACTGGTCCCCCGGCACATTCTCTCTCTCCACTCGTCCCCCAGCACATTCTCTCACAAAGGGTGGTTTCTGTTGACATGATTGTGATATCTCCATCTCATCCAGTGATGACTTCTTCAATGCCAGTTTTTGGAGGCTTTTTTCGTTGCTTTCTTTTTTCTTTTCTTGGCACATTATTCCATCCTTTGGTGTGTTAATCCACATTTTGATATCTTCAGTTGTCACCTAATATCATGTGAGGTTGCATATGTTTTAGTCCTTATTTCTATAAAAGTAAAGTAGAGATCTCTTTTCAAGCCTTTTAGGTGCATCGTGCATATGGGAATAGCAGCCATTTTTTTTACAGACCAATCGGTAGCCATTTTTTTTATAGACCAATCGGCTTTAGGTGGGTAATGTGGTCATCATTACGCCGGCGGCCTTTACTTCCCCAGGACATACATCCTGGTACCCATTTTGCGCTGGGTAGACCTGCGACGCTCGACACCACGATAAAAATCCACGCAGCCAGCAGTAGGTTTCGATCGCGGTACGTTGGAATTACGAGTCAGACTCGCAACACCTAAGTCGTATTTCTGTACCATACAAAAATGTACAGTCACAGTAACAATTGTACAGTCCGTTCCAAATGTCGTGTCTAACTTAAAAACATCTGTAACTGACGAACCGTTCGTTGTAAGCTGTTGGAATCTGGCGTGCAACCTTTAAATAATCATGTCCTTGCAGAAAAATGATTATAATGTAAAAATATCTAGTTTTTGTTTTCCCTTATTTGTGGTATATGAAAACGAAACAGACCCATATTTAAAGCATGAGTTAGCGTGTTTACAGTAAATGATCTAAGGCGAAGTTAGCAAAACAACAGACTGCACACGTTTTTAGAGGTAATCTGTGCTAGAAGCTAAGGCGCGGGTATTTTGAATAGTGAAGTGAATATGTCATATAATACTTTAATACTTGCTGATTGGATCATAAAAGTACACGATTTATGACAATTACTGTGGGCTTTTTAAAAAATGGTTTCCACAAATTGTTAGTCTAACAAAGATCAAAGAAATTCGTTGCTTTAAGAAAACAGCAGCACCTGCGCAATTTTAAATTATGAAATCAGAAGGACTTGAGAAACAACTTACGAGGTATCTAGAAAAAAGGGCGGCTAAACAGCGAAGACAGGCTAGAAAGAGCCGTAAAACAGGCCCTTTGCCTGCAGACGCTGTTTCCTGTTCCCCTTCCCCCATATTCTTCCGTGTCGTACTAGGCTTATAAGTCCTCCTCAGACTCACAGCCAATCAACAGCAGTTTCATGACAGATGAAAGAAAGTGGTCATGGTCACTTGTAATGGACGAACAACAACAACAACAACAACAACAACAACAACAACAACTAGTGCCACGCATACAATGCTCAACGTTGCCCATGTTTATCATAGAACGTATTATAAAACATTGACCTGGTAGTGACAGAATTAAAATATGGTGGACGGGCTGGCACTGAGAGTGACTTTGTCACATTGTCTCGGCACGATCTACTCAAAGAGTTTTCGACTCCTGACATCGATTCCAACGGTTCATTACCCGGCTGGCTGTAAACAAGTCTCGTCCGCTCGCACTCCACTCTAGAACCACACTTTAATCTCAACTCAAACATCCCTAATATGCCGTTCCATCTGTTATTGTGTCTCCCACTATCTGTCGATCGGGAAAAAAGGCTTGCAAACAGCCTCTCTGTCATGTCTCTGGTGATCTCACACAGAGTAGTGGGTCAAGGAGGCTTCGGGTAAATTAAAACATGAAACTACTTCCGCATAACGAAAGTATTTATTTCATATTGCAAGATTCCAGTATACAGTCTTTTACCCAGTACAACACAGATTACTAAATGTAAGTGCTTTCAACTTAGTGATGCATTAGGAAAGTATATATTTCATTGTGCAAGATTTGAGTGTAAAATACTTTTACCAAATACAACACAAACCTGGCTAGAACGCTGAGCGGAGAGAATGTTTAAGATAATTTTCAATACCTCCATGGAGTTTTCTAATCACAGTCCGTGTCTTAATATCACATCGACTCGTCACTAAGATTTACGTTATCACTACTACTACTACTACTACTACTACTACTACTACTACTACTACTACTACTACTACTACTACTACTACTACTACTACTACTACTACTACTACTTACTACTACTACTACTACTACTACTACTACTACTACTACTACTACTACTACTACTACTACTACTACTACTACTACTATACTACTACTACTACTACTACTACTACTACTACTACTACTACTACTACTACTACTACTACTACTACTGTTGCTGCTGCTGCTACTGCTACTACTACTACTACTACTACTACTACTACTACTACTACTACTACTACTACTACTACTACTACTACTACTACTACTACTACTACTACTACTACTACTACTACTACTACTACTTCTTCTTCTTCTTCTCTTGCTCCTGTTCTTTCGTTCGATCAGGTTTTAAAAAGGCACTGGAGCGAACCATGGAACGTGCTACATTGATGCTGGTATTTAAAGCATGCTTCACATACTCCATCTATCCATCACTTGTGTGGTTGGCCTCTAATGCTTCCACTATGTCTAAAGTTACAGGGCTCTCTCTCTCTCTCTCTCTCTCTCTCTCTCTCTCTCTCTCTCTCTCTCTCTCTCTGGTGGTAGTCTTGAAACATGTCCAAACCATTTGATCTGTTCTCTTGGTGTAGTTTAGTACTGGTTCCGTTCCAGCTTCTTCCCTGATATCGTCATGTGTTTTCCAGTGTCTCTTGTCATATTTATGATATGTCTGGTCCTGGTAACATAATGTTGGTTCAAAAACAATACTGTTATGTGTACAGAAGAAAAAACAAACTGTCTTTGTAAATGTCTGTCCATCTATCTGTGAGATTATCCATCTGTGTGATTATCCAAGTGTGAAATTATCCATCTGTAGGATTATTAATCTGTGAGATTATCCATCTGTGAAATTATTCATCTGTGAGATTGTCCATCTGTGGGATTATCCATCTGTGAGATTATCCACAGAAAATTGCCCAGTCCTGATTAGAATGTTCTTGCAAATGCAGACACACAGATAGACGGATAGAACATCTTACTTCAGTTAAAATTCGACACATAACCATAGAATCACATTTTTAGGCATAATGAGGTTAGAAGACACAATCCCATTGTGAACCCCTCAGGTCATAGTTACGCGGGGTCCGTGGCTCAGGCATTGCATATCCGACTCTTAATTCCAACGTACCGCGATCGAAACCTACTGCTGGCTGTGTGGATTTTTATTGTGGTTTGGGGCGTAGCAGGTCGACCCAGCCTAAAATAGGTACCAGGAATTATATCCTGGGGAAGTAAAGACGGCCGGCGATCACATTATCAACCTAGTGCCGATTGGTCTGTAAAGAAATAGGTGCTCTTCCCAAATGCGCCTAAAAGTGTGAAAACGGATCTTTACTTTTACTTGACATTGCAAGAGTTAGAACTGTTTAACATGACTGCTTATGTCTCTACCATATCTTAGTTACAGCTGATGAAACAGCAAACAACAACAACATCAACAATGTCACCAAGAACTGATTCTCTGTCACTTATCCACAGAATGGCCAAGACGACTGCATGGCCAGATTTCCCCGGGCAGCACTGGACGACTTGTTGACAGATGGGTCCAGCCAGCAGAACATCTTTGAACATCTTCTCCCAAACATTCTCATCGAGCGGGTCCCGGGAACAGCTGGAAATACTCTAGTGCGGGAGGTAGGTCACTCTGACAGATGTTCTCCTCTGTCTCATTGGCTGTGTTATTTTTTATATGCAAAGGAGGGGTGGGGAGGGGGTTGGGGGGGGGGGGGTGGGTAATGTACCGTCTTTACATCTGAGGTTAGCTGCAATATATCTACTGCTAACTATGAGCAAATTACGTGGTGACGTCACCACGTCTCTTACGGTGTAACTCTCGTACCAGAGGTGAAAGTTACGAGAAGGATGTTTCCAAACTCTGAGAATTGTACTGTGAAAATAGTCCAGTGGTGTCAACGATTGTAGGTGTAACAGCTCACGACTCCGGTTCTATGTTGGTTTCTTATTCTTCTTTGGCTTTCTACATAGTGCTCTTGTCTGGCCGCACCCATTTTAACATTTTGTTCTTGCAGTCTGGTCATTGTTGCAGATTCACAGTCATCACTTGGTTCTTGCAGTCTGGTCATTGTTGCAGATTCAGTCATCACTTGGTTCTTGCAGTCTGGTCATTGTTGCAGATTCAGTCATCACTTGGTTCTTGCAGTCTGGTCATTGTTGCAGATTCAGTCATCACTTGGTTCTTGCAGTCTGGTCATTGTTGCAGATTCAGTCATCACTTGGTTCTTGCAGTCTGGTCATTGTTGCAGATTCAGTCATCACTTGGTTCTTGCAGTCTGGTCATTGTTGCAGATTCAGTCATCACTTGGTTCTTGCAGTCTGGTCATTGTTGCAGATTCAGTCATCACTTGGTTCTTGCAGCCTGGTCATTGTTGCAGATTCAGTCATCACTTGGTTCTTGCAGTCTGGTCATTGTTGCAGATTCAGTCATCATTTGGTTCTTGCAGTCTGGTCATTGTTGCAGATTCACAGTCATCACTTGGTTCTTGCAGTCTGGTCATTGTTGCAGATTCAGTCATCACTTGGTTCTTGCAGTCTGGTCATTGTTGCAGATTCAGTCATCACTTGGTTCTTGCAGTCTGGTCATTGTTGCAGATTCAGTCATCATTTGGTTCTTGCAGTCTGGTCATTGTTGCAGATTCACAGTCATCACTTGGTTCTTGCAGTCTGGTCATTGTTGCAGATTCAGTCATCACTTGGTTCTTGCAGTCTGGTCATTGTTGCAGATTCAGTCATCATTTGGTTCTTGCAGTCTGGTCATTGTTGCAGATTCAGTCATCATTTGGTTCTTGCAGTCTGGTCATTGTTGCAGATTTACAGTCATCACTTGGTTCTTGCAGTCTGGTCATTGTTGCAGATTCAGTCATCACTTGGTTCTTGCAGTCTGGTCATTGTTGCAGATTCAGTCATCACTTGGTTCTTGCAGTCTGGTCATAGTTGCAGATTCACAGTCATCACTTGGTTCTTGCAGTCTGGTCATTGTTGCAGATTCAGTCATCATTTGGTTCTTGCAGTCTGGTCATTGTTGCAGATTCACAGTCATCACTTGGTTCTTGCAGTCTGGTCATTGTTGCAGATTCAGTCATCACTTGGTTCTTGCAGTCTGGTCATTGTTGCAGATTCAGTCATCACTTGGTTCTTGCAGTCTGGTCATAGTTGCAGATTCACAGTCATCACTTGGTTCTTGCAGTCTGGTCATTGTTGCAGATTCAGTCATCATTTGGTTCTTGCAGTCTGGTCATTGTTGCAGATTCACAGTCATCACTTGGTTCTTGCAGTCTGGTCATTGTTGCAGATTCAGTCATCACTTGGTTCTTGCAGTCTGGTCATTGTTGCAGATTCAGTCATCATTTGGTTCTTGCAGTCTGGTCATTGTTGCAGATTCAGTCATCATTTGGTTCTTGCAGTCTGGTCATTGTTGCAGATTCAGTCATCACTTGGTTCTTGCAGTCTGGTCATAGTTGCAGATTCACAGTCATCACTTGGTTCTTGCAGTCTGGTCATTGTTGCAGATTCAGTCATCATTTGGTTCTTGCAGTCTGGTCATTGTTGCAGATTCACAGTCATCACTTGGTTCTTGCAGTCTGGTCATTGTTGCAGATTCAGTCATCACTTGGTTCTTGCAGTCTGGTCATTGTTGCAGATTCAGTCATCATTTGGTTCTTGCAGTCTGGTCATTGTTGCAGATTCAGTCATCATTTGGTTCTTGCAGTCTGGTCATTGTTGCAGATTCACAGTCATCACTTGGTTCTTGCAGTCTGGTCATTGTTGCAGATTCAGTCATCACTTGGTTCTTGCAGTCTGGTCATTGTTGCAGATTCAGTCATCACTTGGTTCTTGCAGTCTGGTCATAGTTGCAGATTCAGTCATCACTTGGTTCTTGCAGTCTGGTCATTGTTGCAGATTCAGTCATCACTTGGTTCTTGCAGTCTGGTCATTGTTGCAGATTCAGTCATCACTTGGTTCTCTCGTAGAGCAGTCAGACTATCAGCATGGTTCATGTATCGTCCGCCCTCCGCGGTA
This sequence comes from Candidula unifasciata, assembly GCA_905116865.2. Classification (NCBI taxonomy): domain Eukaryota; kingdom Metazoa; phylum Mollusca; class Gastropoda; order Stylommatophora; family Geomitridae; genus Candidula; species Candidula unifasciata. Next base: position 869,381 of record CAJHNH020008532.1, read on the forward strand.
GCTTTACCTGCAAGCCAATCAGCTTGTTCATTTCCTTACACGCCCGCGTGTACCTTGGCCCAAATATGAAACTGATATGTGTCAGTCCTGACCGGTTTAGAGACTCCAGCCACTGTCTTCGGATCCAGTATATCTGTGTATGTTTGATCATACTCACTGAGTCACCGAGAAAGCATGCACGGGAAAAGATCTGTGTCTCCAGCCATATTATTGCTTTGGTCACTGCCAGGACCTCCATAGTCAGACTACTTGTGGTGAAGGCAGCAGCACCACTTGTAAGTATAATGGGTAGGCCTTCAGAATGTGCTCAGATGTTTGTGGTCCCATCTGACATGCACACTGTGGGGACTCAACTCTTTACTGTATGCATGCGATAGCTGAGCGTTAAGTGTACTGATCTTAGACCGAAAATTGTTGCACAAGTTGCCTGAATGGCAGGCGACAGCAATCTTGTGTTCATAGATAAACTGTTGCTGTTCGAGCCTTTTTCTCATCAACCACTCTGTTTTGCACTATACAGTCTCTAGTGTATTGGTGTTAATCTTGGTACCTTGATGCAGAAAGCTACCGTCCATAATTCGCTGTTGATCCCTTCGAGGCTCGCAACAGCAGACCACAACGGTATAGTCATCTTAGTAAACTAATTAATAGTAGTTTGTTGATGTCCGTTTCTATTACTTGGTACCCACGCCATTCAGACCGACATGTCCGGATTGTCATTACATAACTGAGTGATTTCCCTGTATTTTCCCCTGTTTGCGAGGAATCAAAATCATAAACAAGTCATATCGCTGTAACGATTAAAGCACCGGATGTGACGTATACATTCTGTTTGGCGCGACATTCCGGTCTGGGGGCTGGTTTTGTGTTTCTAGGGTTTATATGCGACACACTGGATGATGAAAAAGTTGTGGAGCACGTGTGAGACGACCAGGCTTGTAGAATCTAGGCATTTGTGTCATGTTTATTGTTGTTGTTGTTCTCTTTCTCCTCCCATCTTCTTCTTCTTCTTCTTCTTCTTCTTCTTCTTCTTCTTCTTCTTCTTCTTCTTCTTCTTCTTCTTCTTCTTCTTCTTCTTCTTCTTCTTCTTCTTCTTCTTCTTCTTCTTTTTCTTCTTCTTCTTCTTCTTCTTCTTCTTCTTCTTCTTCTTCTTCTTCTTCTTCTTCTTCTTCTTCTTCTTCTTCTTCTTCTTCTTCTTCTTCTTCTTCTTCTATCCCTTCATTAGTAGCAACAGCAGACACGACAGCAATAATAGCAGCAGCAGCAACAGTAGTAGCACCAAAAGTGGTATAATAGTAGTGGTGGTGGTAATAGAGATAATGGTCGTGATGGTGGTGGTAGTTGTATTAATGGCAGCACCAGCAGATGCTGTTGCAGCAGCGGCTGTATAGAACAATGTTATCAGCACTTTCATCAACACTGCTTTCGACCTGTCTGTCTATCAAAAAGTGCAGAATTCTGCAAGATTGGAAGACTGCATTGAACTCGTACAAACACACATTGAGAGCAGATCGCAGTCCCCATCCGCGTGTCTATGGAAGCCCACATAGGACCAGCTTTGCTGATGACTTTAATCAGCTGTGGGGTGTGCACAAAAGACACGCCGCTACAAGAATCCAGACACAACAGAGAACTTTAATCACTGAAGCCGTCAAGTGACAGCATTTCTCCTTGACATGAAAAACAAAGCTGAGTGTAATTACAAATACGCAAACAAGGCAATACGCTCATTGTTAGGAAAAGCTAGCGGTTTATTTTCGTACTTTTTACAATCTTAAAAGCCTAGGTTTAAATAAAAGTTAATAACATATTTATCAGCAATCTGTTTTTAAAACAAATAGCTCAGTATTTCATGATACTAGAAAGTATTGGAGGTGGAGATTTGTGCTTTTGTGTCTAAGGAAAACGAATTAAATCAAAAAAATTTCTAAAGGAAAGTAAAAAGAGAAAAACAAAATACTGGTGTGAGATAAGCTTCTGTAAACATTTTCTAAAAAAAAAAGGGAGGTGGGGGGGGGGGGGGGGGATGGGGGGGGGGGAGAAGCTCCTGTAAATATTTTATGGGGAAAAGGGAAGGACGAGTGGGGGGGGGGGGGGGATGGTTAAGCTTCTGTAAACATTTTGTAGGGGAAAAAAAAGGGGGGGGGGGGGGGGGAACTATATCAGGTGCTGACTGGAAAATTATTATAATATATGACCATTTGTGAAATAAAACATGTATTTAAACAATTAAAAGATACACTTCTTTAAACATGGTTAATGGTGGTGGGGGGGGGTGGGGGGACAAATACCACTCGTACAAGATTGAGGTAGGGGTTACATATTTGTTGACACAGTTGCTCAAGTGGTCTCAGCTCCGGGTTGCAGCGCCTCTGTTTACAAAAAGGAAACACAACAAGAAAACGATTCCTGCAGGTTATTTTGCACAGATTACAGACTAGAACACCTAGTTATGAAACACCTGCGATATGTAACTGTGTGCTCATCCACTGATGCACGTAGATGGGGTAAACATAACTGTGACAGTTAGTTCTTCTTCTTCTTCTCTGGTTGTGTTCTGCCTTTCAGAGTCAGGTTTTCGAGAGGTGGTTGGTGCGAGCCCTGGTATGTGCTACATAGATGCTTGCATTTCTGGTTTGAGATATTGCACTTGTCCATCGTCTGCGTGGTCGACTTATAGAGCTGCTGCCGCTGTACGAGACAGGGTTATCTGTGTTCCATTATCTGGTGCAAATCTTGACATCTCTAAACCAACTGTGCAGTTGTCTCTTCATGTAGTTTCCGACTTCTCTTCTTATAGTTTCGTCGAGAAAGACATAATCCACTGCCGACATTTATAAAGGCTTTGATTGAAATGTTTGTTTATGCCGGTCATAATTTGTCTTTTATGATAAAATGCCTAGCTATATATATATATATATATATATATATATATATATATATATATATATATATATATATATATACACACACAGAGAGAGAGAGAGAGAGAGAGAGAGAGAGAGAGAGAGAGAGAGAGAGAGAGAGAGAGAGAGAGAAATCGTTAACCCCATCTGTGTCTCATTTCCTTCTCTCCATGTAACAATGTAAACATCTCACCAGCTCCATCTGTGTCCCATTTCCTTCTCTCCATGTAACTGTTTACTGACCGACTCCCCATTCCACGCATCCACATCTTGTGTGTACCAACTCTGACAAACTCTGTTGCTTAGATCAGGCAGAAGTCGGCTGACCTAGTAACCCGCATGCCAAGTAAGGTTCCACAACTGGATTTAACAATTCTCAATAAACTGTTTACTCACCCTTACCCTTCCTCATTGTGACACAGGAGGTCTGGAAGGTTTGGATGTTGTGACAACTGAGGTCGGATCAGGGTCGATACGTGACACAACAACACGACAGTGTCACGCCTGAGTGTGTTTGTATGTGTGGGTGCGCGCGTGCAGTGTGTGTGTGTACCTTTGGGAGTGAAGAGATGGTTCTTCATCACATTATTTTCATTATCGGCTCGTTCATAATTAGTCTTTTCTCTGTTATTGTCAGGCATGCTTTCATTTTCTTCTCTCTCTCTCTACCTCTCTCTCTAGCTCTCTCTAGCTCTCTCTCTCTCTAGCTCTCTCTACCTCTCTCTCTCCCTCTACCTCTCTACATCTCTCTCTACCTCTCTCTAGCTCTCTCTCTCTCTAGCTCTCTCTAGCTCTCTCTCTCTCTAGCTCTCTCTAGCTCTCTCTCTCCCTCTACCTCTCTACCTCTCTCTCTCTCTCTACCTCTCTCTAGCTCTCTCTGTCCTGATTTATGCGACAGAGACCAGTAAATATCCATTATGCGACAGAGACCAGTAAATATCCTCAAACAAACAAACAGAAGCCTTGTGTCCCCAGGCCGGGACGCCTCTACCCAACCGCTCTACCCCTGAGATTACCCGGAACCAAAGCGTTTATCAACTGAAATGCCCTGGCTGAAGATTAACAAACTGTGACAGTGTCCTCTGGTGCAGCCATGAATCTCCCAGCGACCACTGAATGTGGGCTGGGCTTAGATCTGGCATTCAACATAGGGCAGAGTCAACACATCAGTTTCGTTGTGGTGGCCCGGTCAGGTAGACTGAGTGACGTACTGCAATTATGTCCTGCCATTGTTTGTTTTCTTTCTGTTTATTGCTTATGTCCGTCAACTGCCTTCTCTCTCCCAGTATGGTAACAGTAGCTTTCAACTGAATTGTTTAATTGTTCGATAAGTTTGTCCCTCCTGGCTGCTACCTAAAGGTTGACCATATAATCGTAAGATTCAAAATCTCAGTCCGGACGGTAATCCAGCAGGGCAGATCTTATATACCCAGCTCAATCTACAAAAACATTATAATCAAGACACCGTTAACGGCGGTACCAGCCAGCTGAAACCTACAGCCTTATGCGGCATTTATGCGTGTGTATTTTTTGGCTTTGCCTAGACTGTAGTCGGTACAAAACAATGTTTACCCTTTGTAAATTTAAATCATGTAAACATACAGGGTTAGTTGTGTATCCTTTACAGGACGTTGCAGAACCAGCCAGGGGCTGTTGTGTGGTTTTTCTAGGCAAATTTACGTCAAGTAGTTTGCCATTGCTTCCTGGACGGTCGGCTTTCTAGATACCACTGTCGAAACCAACGCAAGGCGTATGGCCCGCAGCTGGGATCGAACCCGGCATCGCGGCATTACGAAGCGTTCGCACTGACCTAGCCACAGAGCCGACAAACACATACAAAACATTGCAATTTGTTACCTGGTATATTTCACTGTACCTTGTCGGGTGCTTTACTACAACATATAATTAGCCCCCCTACCCCCCCCCCCCCCCCCCCCCCCCCCCCCCCCCCCCCCCCCCCCCCCCCTCCCCCCCTCCCCCCCCCCCCCCCCCAAAAAAAAAACGAATCTTTTTCCACGAAACACATAAATCGCATTGTTGTGCTGTACATCTCTCCAACGGATGTTCCAGATCAGTCCGTGATTACCACGGTAACTTCTAATTTATCACGTGCTCTTTTTGCTTACACAACACAGTTAAGTTTTATTCATACAGCTTTAGCCATTTTCAGCTAATGTCTTTTTAATGTGTGGCAAATAATTCTGACGGCACAATCTTTTTTTTATCCACGTGGGAAGGGTGAAGCAAAAAACTGTAAATAACTGTAGTCTGTGTCATTTTTTTTTTAATTTTTTTATCAAGGGACAGTGATGGATAGTCTGTGTCATTTTTTTTTTTTTTACAGAGGACATAAGAAACTAAAAGTTGGCTCCTTTACTAGGAAGTTGATTTATCTGATTACCTAAATAAGATGATGTAAAATTTCTTTTTAAACAAATGACAACAACTGTGTGCCGTCTCCACGATGTAGATTCTCTACAGTGTACACATTGTGGTTACTGTGTGCCGTCTCCACAATGTAGATTCGCTACAGTGTACACATTGTGGTTACTGTGTGCCGTCTCCACAATGTAGATTCGCTACAGTGTACACAGTGTTGTTGTTAGTGTGTGCCGTCTCTACGATGTAGATTCGCTACAGTGTACACAGTGCTGTTACTGTGTGCCGTCTCCACGATGTAGATTCGCTACAGTGTACACATTGTGGTTACTGTGTGCCGTCTCCACAATGTAGATTCGCTACAGTGTACACAGTGTTGTTGTTACTGTGTGCCGTCTCCACGATGTAGATTCGCTACAGTGTACACATTGTGGTTACTGTGTGCCGTCTCCACAATGTAGATTCGCTACAGTGTACACAGTGTTGTTGTTACTGTGTGCCGTCTCCACGATGTAGATTCGCTACAGTGTACACAGTGTTGTTGTTACTGTGTGCCGTCTCCACAATGTAGATTCGCTACAGTGTACACAGTGTTGTTGTTACTGTGTGCCGTCTCCACAATGTAGATTCGCTACAGTGTACACAGTGTTGTTGTTACTGTGTGCCGTCTCCACGATGTAGATTCGCTACAGTGTACACAGTGTTGTTGTTACTGTGTGCCGTCTCCACAATGTAGATTCGCTACAGTGTACACAGTGTTGTTGTTACTGTGTGCCGTCTCCACGATGTAGATTCGCTACAGTGTACACAGTGTGGTAACTGTGAAAATTACAGGTTGAAATCTAAATCTCTTCCACGGAGTGATACTTGTACCGTCGTTACAAAACCAAAGAATTAAATTTAAAAAAAAAAATTTAAAAAATATGACGGATATCAAACCAAACTTAAGTAGAACCTGTCCGTTAACATTAAAACAAACATAAACGACAAGTGGACGTTGTGGTTAGGGAGTCTTCATCAGCACAGACATGAATATGCAATAAAGTACTAACAAGAATACAAAAGAATAAAATAACTAAAACGGTAATTCAGAAGAAACCAAACAGATACAGTACGGACGAGTTACGACGAGCACAATATACTCGGCAATCAAACTCTTGTACTCAAGGGCCATAAAGAGATTGAACGCATTCACTAACCGCTCGGTGACAGCGCTGCTCTATGTCAGACCACGGCCTTCTCTGTTAGAGAAGGCATTGGTCGGACATAGCAGGCAAAACATGGCTGCATTAGCATCATCTCTTGCCTTCAACCTTCAGGATGTTGATCAACGAATTTCCCGCCAAGGGAACTTTAGCAACAGAAAAAGACATTATGCGAATAACAGCAAAAAGCTACATCCGTTTTAAATCAAAACTACTCCAGTAAAAACTAATGTTATACAATGAAGATGATTTATGAGCTTTTTTTTCTGACACCTAACCGCCAATTGAATACAAATACGACACCGCATTTGATCACAGATTATCACTGCTAAAGTATCGACATAGCAAGTATGTGTACTTGATCACGACTAGGGCAGAGTACTTACTTTTGCTTATTAACAAAAAGAGTGCTCTTGGCGATACTGGAGTCGACTTTGGTCATGGAACGATACAGCGACCCACAACTCTAGGTTGTGACAGATTTCATCCAACCGACTAGAGAAGGAGGCGGTGGATTTGCGTTGCGACACATGAACCATTAGTGTGTTGCTTGACCCGTGTCGGAGCCCGGAAGCCAGTTCAAACATTTGGACACTTTACTGCGACTGTTGAGTAACCCAGAAACACGACAATATTGACAGGGCTCACAAATTGAAACCATGTTGAAGAGGTATGAATTGTATGTCAACAAGTTAACGGTAAACACATGGTTATTTCAGGGGTTTGATTATTTCCGCAGTTGGAGCACGCTCTCATGGTTATTTCAACAAAGTACCATGTACACGTGGTTATTTAAACATGTCACCATGTACACGTTGTTATTTCAACATGTTACCATGTACACGTTGTTATTTCAACATGTTACCATGTACACGTGGTTATTTCAACAGATTACCATGTACACTTGGTTATTTCAACAGATTACCATGTACACGTTGTTATTTCAACATGTTACCATGTACACGTTGTTATTTCAACATGTTACCATGTACACGTGGTTATTTCAACAGATTACCATGTACACTTGGTTATTTCAACAGATTACCGTGTACACGTGGTTATTTCAACAGATTACCATGTACACGTGGTTATTTCAACAGATTACCATGTACACTTGGTTATTTCAACATGTTACCATGTACACATAGTTATTTCAACATGTTACCGTGTACACGTGGTTATTTCAACAGATTACCATGTACACTTGGTTATTTCAAAAGATTACCATGTACACGTGGTTATTTCAACAGATTACCATGTACACGTGGTTATTTCAACATGTTACCATGTACACTTGGTTATTTCAACAGATTATCATGTACACGTGGTTATTTCAACAGAATACCATGTACACATTTGTTAACAGATTACCATGTACACGTGGTTATTTCAACATGTTACCATGTACACGTGGTTATTTCAACATGTTACCATGTACACCTGGTTATTTCCACATGCTACCATGTACACGCAGCTATTTTAACATATTACCATGTACACGTGGTTATTTCAACAGGTTAGCATGTACACGTGGTTATTTCAACATGTTACTATGTACACGTAGTTATTTGAACATGTTACAATGTACACGTGGTTATTTCAACAGATTACCATGTACACTTGGTTATTTCAGCAGATTATCATGTACATGTGGTTATTTCAACAGATTATCATGTACATGTGGTTATTTCAACAGATTATCATGTACATGTGGTTATTTCAACAGATTACCATGTACATGTGGTTATTTCAACAGATTATCATGTACATGTGGTTATTTCAACAGATTACCATGTACACGTGGTTATTTCAACATGTTACCATGTACACGTGGTTATTTCAACAGGTTAGCATGTACACGTGGTTATTTCAACATGTTACTATGTACACGTAGTTATTTGAACATGTTACAATGTACACGTGGTTATTTCAACAGATTACCATGTACACTTGGTTATTTCAGCAGATTATCATGTACATGTGGTTATTTCAACAGATTATCATGTACATGTGGTTATTTCAACAGATTATCATGTACATGTGGTTATTTCAACAGATTACCATGTACATGTGGTTATTTCAACAGATTATCATGTACATGTGGTTATTTCAACAGATTACCATGTACACGTGGTTATTTCAACATGTTACCATGTACACGTGGTTATTTCAGCAGCTTTGCCGTGTACAAATAGGTTTTTTTTTTTTTTGGGGGGGGGGGGGGGATTGAGGTTGAACGTGCTTACATTGTTATTTCAAAAGGTTAACCGTGTACGTAGAGTTATTTTAGCATGGTAATAATGAAATTATGGTAATTTCAGCTGTTTAGTTGGGTAGACGTAGATGATTCACCAGATTGATAAAGCAATCAGGGCCAGATTAACACACATAATCTTTATAACACACATCTGAAGATGATCCGTATGATACCGATTACGCGACCCATCTAGTGTTGACTAGTATATACAAAAATGGAACTGGCACTATTGCTGCGTGCTAAATTCACTGAGCTGGTCAGAGACGTTATCGCCTTCGTCAATCGTAGGGCACAGGGTGATGATGGTAACAGAGACGTGGGAAAAACGAGTCCAAGTAGCTTGAGATGAGAGACGAGTGCAAAGGTTCTCGAGGTGAACGAAGTTGTGGAAGACTTTTTCCTGGAGAGTCAAGACTAACAGTGGTTTGCACGCGCTAAGCAAGAACCAGGTGGGGTCCGGAGCGCTGCGCTAAGGGTTTGTCATGGGTGTTAATTTCAGTGCATCTCAACCAATCCGACCGTGGGGACGCATGTTCAGTTGTCTGTGAATTTATAGCAGTAATTATGTGTATCATTTTAGTTTAGTGAAGTTTATCTTGTGCATTAGAACTTTGGTGTATGAGTCGAAATGCTCCCGTGTGCGGATTTTGTGAAGACAAGGCGCGGAGGGCCCAACATCTTATTTGCCACAAGGCTGACAGAAGTCGAGCGATGATTGTAGCGAAGTTTCGAGGACGGCAGTGGGTCGTGTCTCTTGATGATTCTCGTAATAATTCTGACGCGACTGTGTGTCGACAGACTTGTTGCCTGGGGCCGAGTCCCTGGTCAGTTATCATGTATCGGTTATGGTGACCCAAAACGAGGGCACGCAACCGAGGAAAAGAATCTGTCTTGCGTGACGACGCAAGGAAGCGTAGGATCACCAGTGAAACAAGGCAGTAAGGAGTAGGTTGTGGACTCACGCCGAGTCGAGGCTGGGTGGTCCCTTTCACGTGACACCGCCTTGGTAGCATATGATAGTGTATAGGTGGAGCTTTCGATAGACATTTGTCCTGTATCACCAGATTTATTTTTCATCGTCATGTTGTGTTGCGTCGAAATAAACAGACGGAAGCACGAGTAAAGAAATTACTTTTCCCATGTTGTTGTTGTGGTTGGCTGCGGACTGTTCTCAGTGTTGTCGGTATGATAGGACTACGAGAACTGTGTTAACCTAGTATTTACAGGTAGGGGAAAACCCATCAGTCGCCAGGAGGTTGGCTTGGGAGAAATGTTCATGTAGGAGTGAGGCATAAGTAGTCGCATTTAGTCACTTGGTTAGGAAGCGGTACACACACTACATATCGCTACGCAACAACTATGTATCCATTAAGCCTGCAAACGTGGCAGCGGATCCCTGAAGTTTACCAGCAACAATGTTTGTGCTATAAGTTGAACATGTTCATCAAATATTTCCACCCAAATAAACCAGAATTTGCCATGACCTCTTAGCCTGGTTTATTTCTCTTTGTCACTTCCTGTTGCTCGCTGGACCAACTGCGCATGTTTGCCAGTGTCGTCTGGCTATTCTCTGTGCCTGGATATCCTACCAACTATATCTAAGCTGGGGCGTTTAGAAGACGAAATCACTGCTTTATGTTTTATGATACACTGAGATATCTGCCAGTGACTATCATTTTGGAGCAGGTTATCGCTGGGTCGTTGTTCTCTGTTAGTGAATGCTAATAAAGGCTTTTAGCTGCAACGTTCATTTTGGTTTACATGATTTCGCTGCTGGAAAGCTCATAGATTTGGCAGATTCTTTCATCTTATATTCTGTATATGTCTTCAGCATAGTTGTCACATAATATACGCAGCAGAAAAGACATATATGAGAACCAAGAAACAGATTATAGACAGCGTGTTCATACTAATACTGTGCTACCAGTGCCAGACTTGGACATTATCAAAGGCTAACCTACGTAAAATGTACACCTGTGAAATGAGATGCCGCCATTTTAACCATCCAATACACAATTAGAAATGAAATTATCAGACAGACTGTTGGAACAGCACCATGGAGCAAATTCATTGAGAAAGAGAAGGTCAGATGGTTTGATCATCATGTAGGAATGCAGCCAGAACAACTACCAAGGCAGACGCGACCCACGAACAGATCTGAAGTGAAATCAAGAGGCGCCCTAGCAGATACGGAATGATGCCATTAAGGAGCTTCTGCTTCGATCGGAATAACAATAGCCATTGCTGGCCATCAATGGATAGATCATAAACTGATCTTCCCCACAACGCTTAAAAACAGAAGTAAAAATTGAGGATGATGACAGACAGAGCAGCCAAACCTGGAAAGAATCATTCTGTTTGGAATCAGCAGAGGTTCTGGACGACTTTCTACCCGCAAACGGAAAACATTCACATTTATAATCAGCATGTAACTGTTACTATCATTACATGAACACTTCATTGGCTACTGAGAAGGAGAGGGAGCACGTATGGGAATGTCCTGAGTGATGTGATGTTGGTTCATTCATTGATTGTCACATACTGTCTACTCTGTCTCTCCCCAGTTTATCCAACATGAGCTACGGAAACTGGGATGGCTGGTTGAGGAGGACACGTTTAGGTCCCTCACACCCTTCGGAGGGGTGACCTTCAGCAACATCATCGCCACACTGTACCCTGCCGCAACCAAACGAGTGGTGATTGCATGTCACTACGACTCAAAGTATATGCCAGGTAGGATTCTAGTACCGCTATCACTGTCGTTACAAATTCAACAAATGTGAATCGTGATCATGTTCGCTATTATTTACCTTCATGTGTGTTGCTAGCCGGCTACATAAATCTAACCCCAGCTTCTATGGGTGTACCAATTATAACTCCATTAGAAGTTGAACCGAGTATCTGGGATTTGTTCTCTTTGCTTGTCATCCACAACGAGACTGTCATAATGTCAAGATGGTCAAACCTTGAGGTTGCAGCCCAGAGGGGAAACGGTGACACGAGGAGTGTGTTCTTTCATATCTATCCACACGTCTACGTCGTCTAAGTTCTGGAGTTAGTCCATTGAGATTGATAATTTTCTAGGTCATAATCTTATCTTCTTCTTCTTCTTCGATTCTTCTTTCAGAAAACTTATATCAGGAGGTCAGTAGCCTTTACGTAAGCTATCATGCAGTCCACATCTTCTCGTGTACCACACAGTTTTGTAGTTGCCACTTTTAAGGTAGGACCCACCATGATATGGTTTCAATGAAGTGTTAAAGATTAAATCCACAATCTACATTCCTGCTAGGGTTTTCTGACATTAAAGAAGCGATGCGTGCAGCCATGTTTGTGGTAACATATTCTCCCATACTATCTGTGCCTTTCGACCTGGCGTCTCCGTCTTCAACGTGCTTTTTTCCAGGATGTGCTTCCTTAGCCCATAACCAACCAAGCCTGACCACCGGGCAGTGGTAGTATCATTTCAGAGTATCCTTCTTATAGGTAGGCTGCTGTCCCCAGCTGACGGGCCCCATGATATCCAACACGATTTATCTTGGTCTACTCGTATCACTTCTGCAAAATCTTTCAGTCAGAGTCATTACCCTATTAACTGACGATTTTCTCCTCATGAATGAATTCACTGGCAGGTGCGGGGGAAAGATAAGTTTCACAAATAAGTATCCTAAAGCTCACTTGACACATCAGGGATCACTGGGCTAGATTTACGGAACTCCATTCAAGACTTCTGTCGTGAGTCCGCACCCTGCGGATATTTGGCTGTCACAGACATAAACAACCTGGCCGGGTTGGGGGGGGGGGGGGGGGGGGGGGGGTGTTCAAGTTGATGGCCCCTGGAGATGGGGGAATTGGAAAACACGTGAATAAACTTCTGACTGATCACTTCTCAATCAAACCAAGGGTAAGTGAGATCCATCGAATAAGTAATCTACTTATTTAACACATTAGTTCAAAAGAACAACATAGGGTGACGCAAATTAAAACTTCAATGTTAGCTTTAAATATCCATGGAAAGAGAATTCTGCTGACTTTCAAAAGGGTTATGGCCACTTGCCTTTTTTTTCTACAGAATATCGCGATTACAAACTATGATTTGTGAGACTGAATTCAAGGTCCGGTCTGTTGCTATTCTACAACACTGAATGTTGCCATGTGTCTGTATCTTCTCGATGTCCGTCATGTGTATCGCTGGACACTCGGTCCACTGGTGGGACAATCTCACGTGCTAAGGAAATCAATCGCTTATTGAGTAGATGTCATCAAAGTCCCAGATCTAAAGAAAGCATCATGTAGCCTGAAGATGCATTGGGTCAGCCTGATACTGAAATATTTGTTGCTTTTGCACTTCTTGGATGGTGGAGAATCTATATAATCTGCTGTCTTTTCCGGACACCTGATCTTTCTTGTCACTGTTTTCTGATGCTCTGCACAAGATGCCGAATAGGGGTGAAAACAATCTTCAGATGAAGGTCACAACACTGAGGCTGTGGAATGTCCCGAACAGCCGCACATCGAAAGGCGAGAATATTAAAACTGTCGTAAACGTGCACGAGCGTGCGCCAAAAACATATCTGACCAGTGAGAAAGCAGAAAACAATTCTGCATAGCGTGACTTGGTTTTAATAACGAAGTCGTGCACAGTTGCACACTAGCCGACCTTTCATTTGTGCTTGGAGTGGGGTGGGGGTGGGGGTAGGAGTGGCGGGAGGAGGGGGGGGGGTCTGCGTGGTCTCGAGGTATGGTGTCCGGCTCGAGTGCTAGAGGTTCCGGGTTCAATCCTTGGTAAGGGCTGGAATTTTTTTTCACATTGACTTCGACTTCTAGAAATTCGCCCTAGTATCTGGGTAGTAAGATCGGACGACTGTGTGCATTGCTGTGCACGTAAAAAATCTCTCGGCAGTTGGACATAAAAAAGAGTGGCCCGGGCAAAATTTGGAGTGAAAAATCTACCCAAAATATTTCACGATCCTAGCCGGAGGTACAGAGCCTGTGCTGAGTTTCTTTGGACTCAGACTTAAGTTAGAAGAAGAACAGAGCACTTATTGGTTACTATTCGTGTGCCATGATGCTGATCCGTTGTTAAAAACCTCAAAACTAATTCATGCTTTCTCAGGCTGGTCTACGTTAGAGGGGTATCACGATGTACTATTGTCTTCACAAAGCTTTCTGCCTTGCCTGTTAATCGTTGACGTGTAAGCAGCGGCAGCCGACATCACGTTTTCACCCGTAAGCAATCGTGCGTTGCTTCCACGGGTCGTACTCTGCACTCTCTTCTCAGAAATAGGCTGAAGTTGTGAGCTAGGGGGTTGGTGTTAAGGCCAGTTATAGATATCGCTTCGGTAACCGTTGATAGGACCAGACACGACACCCCTCTCACGTAGACCAGTGTGAGCAAGCATGAATGAAATGTCAGCTAGTGTGTAGCTGGGCCCGACCTCGTTACTAGAGCCCCGTGACTTGCCATTGACACATGGTTCAAACTTCCGGAGCTCATGGATTGTCAAACATCTCCAGATCTGAAGTGTATGCTTGGCCTGCCACACGCCACGCCAAATTTGTGTCAAACTCCCCACAAAGCGTGCACAAATCCTCTTTCCCCGTGCCTGATTTAACCCAACGTGCGCCAACACATCCTCCTTCAATCTTCAGTTAGCTTCGTTGATTACCCAGAATACTTTAGAAACAGAGGGACACGTGTTGGACGATTGTTTCTTTTGAACATACTGTGCTTTTTTTTTTTTTTAAATCCCCCTCTTATGTAAGAAAGTATTCGAGAAAGTTATTTTCTGTGTACTGTTGTCTTGCGGAAATACACTATCATCCATCAGTCCTAAAGTCAGTTAACTGATAAAACCAGTGATTATCTTCATAACATGCTGCCACCAACATTTTTGTCGCCTGTAATCTGCGAATATCGAACCATCATCACAATCGCGCTGTTTTATTCGATTAAATCTGAAAAGATTTGAAAAGATATGAAATGTTTTCTGTTTTGAAAAATCAAATCTTCATTATATCCTTAAAAGTAAAGTTGAGGCGTTCAGGCATATTAGGCTATACCTATATTTTACAGACCAATCGACACTTGTTGGCTGATATGGTCAACATGTAATGTGGCTATATCTCAGGCATTTTTGAGAATAATCAGCTGAGGGGAAACTGGATCGAATGCCTGGGAGAAGAAGAAACCTGGCTCAACTTAATAGACCGTGTTCAATGAACCAGTTTGCAAGTACGATGCTCTTTCACCAGTGTGTAACCGGTGTGATCATGTGGCCAGTCCTGCATGTCGTAAGAGACGAATAAGAACACGTTGGCTTTACTGACTAGCTTATGAAATAGAAAACTTTAGCTGCAAATATCTAACTATTCTAGTGAAAGATAGTCAATCAAATTAAGACCAAGGGCGGAGTAAAGCAGACTTCACCAACAATTCTTGGAATGTTTCTGTGTTGGAAACACTGTCACTGCAGCTTCCTGCCTGAAAATGTTGAACAGATACTTCAACCCGTATACAGCTGCCATAGAAACAATCTGGTCTCTTCCTACTTCAATCAAGACAACTATTTACGGTACACAGAAAAGTCCGAACTGCACGGTCTCTTTCGTCAAGGTTTCTAATCTCCTTTGTATGTTTTCTGACAGAAGGATCGAGGTAGAAGATGACTGACATGTCTAAAAAGGAATCCACGAATTCGCTTACGAAAGTTCGATTCCTTTTATGGTTACTATAGCTTTCGTTGTTTATGTTGCCAAGTGTGTTCTCTTATCTCTACTGCTTTCTTCTCCATCTGTCAGTGCCAATCAGTTCCTTAATTAATGTGTATATCATAATGTCTACAAAGGGCCAAACATGAGGTCTATACCAAACTGGACATTTATTTGTCGTCATTAGTCAAGGCTGCATCATTGTTGCACACAGATGGCCTCAAATCTGGATACATTCCGGTGCCAGGGGAATCATATCAAAAGTCTTTATTGTCCCAGCAACAGACTAGAGAAACCCTGATCAGTGTCAGCTAAATCTTGAAGCTTGCACACGCAAAGTAAAAATGCATAAGGCAGCTGGCAGATGTGCCAACAGCGTTTATTTTCTGGAAAGTGAGTGGCAGACGACAGCGAAGAAGGCTGAATGAAACCACAGTGTTGTGACAAAAATTGTCCGCATGATGTCTGCTGGATAAGAGTGCAATATTACAATACAGGAAAGTTTGCTGTTGTTTATGTGCGTTCCTGTGTGCATCTGTAAGTGAGTGTCTGTCTCTCTCCTCTCTTTCTCTATGTATCTGTATGTGCAGCTGTGTGTGTGTGTGTGTGTGTGTGTGTGTGTGTGTGTGCCTCTTTATGTCCTATCTGTGTGTGTGTCTTTGCGCCTGTGTGTGTTGTGTATGTGTACCTGTGTGTATGTGTGTGTGTGTGTGTGTGTGTGTGTGTGTGTGTAAAAACATGACTGCGAAAACATAAAAAAATTATAGAAAAGGCGGACAGGCCAAATTACATTCAAATATCAGTACAGAAAGGGATATATCACCACTGATGCCAAACTGGCAGCTGATCTGATCTGACCTGACAAGAAAATAGCAGCGCAGACAGTTGAACGTGATCACACAGACAAAATAATTGGTGAGTTTATCCGGGGGCTGTGTCTTCCTCAGGGCGGCTGCGTTTTCTGGGAGCCAGCGACTCGGCAGTGCCTTGCTCCATCATGATGGACACAGCCAGATACCTCAGCGGCTTGACCATGAGTGGACTCGACATGCAGGCTCGGGTGAGTATCTGTCTGCATGTCTAACTATCTATCAATCTATCCGTCTATTGATCTGTCAGTCCGTCTGTCCATAAGCCCGTCTGTCACAAACATCTCTACCCGCCTTTCTGTTGGCATGACTGCTTGCCTAATGTCACAGGAGTTTAATTTTCTGTCTGTCTGTCTGTCTGTCTGTCTGTCTGTCTGTCTGTCTGTCTGTCTGTCTGTCTGTCTGTCTGTCTGTCTGTCTGTCTGTCTGTCTGTCTGTCTGTCTGTCTGTCTGTCTGTCTGTCTGTCTGTCTGTCTGTCTGTCTGTCTGTCTGTCTGTCTGTCTGTCTGTCTGTCTGTCTGTCTGTCTGTCTGTCTGTCTGTCTGTCTGTCTGTCTGTCTGTCTGTCTGTCTGTCTGTCTGTCTGTCTGTCTGTCTGTCTGTCTGTCTGTCTGTCTGTCTTTCTTTCTTTCATCCCGCTTACAGCTGTAACCGTGAACACCTCATGCAGTTCAACCCTGCAGTTTAACACCAGGCTTTCATGATGTCGCTCCAGCAGAGACGGTACCCTACCCTATCACATGCCAGTACTACCCAGTGAGTACATCTGGAAAAAAACAAAAAAACATCAGCAACAAGAAATAATATCTCTTTATACAAAACGTTATCTCGCCCAGCCGTATTCAGTGGCTACAAACGATGGACTCAGAATAGGTTATTTGAATATTTAACTATTTAACCTAACATTTACTAGGCGAACTACCTCAGCTGCCAGTTAGACTTAACAACTAATTTTGTATGTTTGAAATTACCGAAAGTCGGCTAAGCAATAAAATTACTAAGAAAAAAAATTAAAATTATGGTATTTAGTGTTAATCGTAAAGATGCAGGAGAAAATTAAAAACGGGTATAACCGTGTACATCTTAAATTATCTCAATTATTCCCATAGAACTGATTTAGAATCGTTAGAAGTAGAGCGTGTCTGGCTGGAAGTCAAACCGTCAAACAGGCAATCACTTGTCATTGGTTACCTCTATTGAAATCGTTCTGCCGTTAACAGTTGGTATAAGGGACTTTACTTCTATGCTGGATAGAGTTTTTAGCCTAGGAAGAGAAATTATTCTTCTAGGATATTTCAACATTGATGCAAGGAAACCAAACCAAACATGGCAAGATATCATCTTATCCTATAACGTTTAACAATTAATCAACCGCCCCTCGAGAGTGACAGAAACCTCCACAACTATACACGATCACATCTAAGTGTCTTGTCCAACAAATATTATTGAATGTACTGTCCCTGATAGTGTAGTCAGCAAGTACTGTCCCATTTGCACTAACAAGTTAAAAAAGGGATCCAAAGCTCCTAAATGTAAGCATTTGGCTATTACATTTAGAATTTTTTAAACTTTAATCAGGAGAAACCATATGTATATATGATGTGTGTATGCATGTTTTTCATTAAGTATATTTTGAAATCTTCGTAATGTCGGGGTGCCGGGTTCGATTCCAGCTGCTGGCCTTACGCCTTGTGTTGGTTTCGACAGTGGTATCAGGGAGCCGACCGTAGAGAAAGCAATGGCAAACTACTGTACGTAAATTTCCCTAGAGAAACCACACAACAGTTGGGGGCTGCTGGGGTTGGTTCTGCAACGCCTTGTGAATGATACGCAACTAACATATTTTGAAATAGATATAACATGCATTACTGATAATATGCAATTTCGGTCTAAAAATAAGTGATTGGAACAGTTTATAACCCTTTGAAAAAAAGTTCTTTCTTTCTTTATTTGTTTTCTTCTTTCTTTCTTTCTTTCTTTCTTTCTTTCTTTCTTTCTTTCTTTCTTTCTTTCTTTCTTTCCTTCTTTCCTTCTTTCCTTCTTTCCTTCTTTCTTTCCTTCTTTCTTTCCTTCTTTCTTTCCTTCTTTCTTTCCTTCTTTCCTTCTTTCCTTCTTTCCTTCTTTCCTTCTTTCTTTCCTTCTTTCCTTCCTTCCTTCCTTCCTTCCTTCCTTCCTTCCTTCCTTCCTTCCTTCCTTCCTTCCTTCCTTCCTTCCTTCCTTCCTTCCTTCCTTCCTTCCTTCCTTCCTTCCTTCCTTCCTTCCTTCCTTCCTTCCTTCCTTCCTTCCTTCCTTCCTTCCTTCCTTCCTTCCTTCCTTCCTTCCTGTCTGTCTGTCTGTCTGTCTGTCTGTCTGTCTGTCTGTCTGTCTGTCTGTCTGTCTGTCTGTCTGTCTGTCTGTCTGTCTGTCTGTCTGTCTGTCTTTCCTTCCTTCTTTCCTTCCTTCTTTCCTTCCTCCCTTCTTTCCTTCCTCCCTTCTTTCCTTCCTCCCTTCTTTCCTTCCTTCCTGCTTTCCTTCCTTCCTGCTTTCCTTCCTTCCTGCTTTCCTTCCTTCCTTCTTTCCTTCCTTCCTTCTTTCTTTCTTTCTTTCTTTCTTTCTTTCTTTCTTTCTTTCTTTCTTTCTTTCTTTCTTTCTTTCTTTCTTTCTTTCTTTCTTTCTTTCTTTCTTTCTTTCTTTCTTTCTTTCTTTTCTTTCTTTCTTTCTTTCTCTTCTTTCTTTCTCTTTCTTTCTCTTTCTTTCTTTCTCTTTCCTTCCTCTTCTTTCTCTTTCTTTCTCTTTCTTCTCTTTCTTTCTTTCTCTTTCTTTCTTTTCTTTCTTCTCTTTCTTTCTTTCTTTCTTTCTTTCTTTCTTTTCTTTCTTTTCTTTCTTTCTTTCTTTCTTTCTTTCTTTCTTTCTTTCTTTCTTTCTTTCTTTCTTTCTTTCTTTTTTTCCTTTTTTCCTTTTTTCCTTTTTTCCTTTTTTCCTTTTTTCCTTTTTTCCTTCTTTCCTTCTTTCCTTTCATTTTTTTTTCTTTATTTCTTTCTTACTTTCTAAGTATATGCCGGTTTCTCTATGTGTACAACTGTCTGCGTATCTGTAGGCCAGCTTAATCCATATGTCCTTCTTCCTTCTGTATCATCCTTAATATTTTAATTGTTCTGTCTTCCTGATCCACTTTGGTCACCACGTCATTGCTGTTTTGTTTTAAAGTTTATAACAAGAAAAACTAACTCTCCCAAAAATGACACTGAAAGCTTCTGATCTCCCTTGGTAAATCCAGCTATTGATCGTTTGGCCGCAATCTAATTGCTTCTGTAAATTACCTCACCAATGATTCTTTGTTTTGGGTGGAATTTTCAGTGATTAACTCAAGTCTTGTGTAAACTTGCCCTCCCCTGTCGTCACATTTATAGCGATATGAATGATGCCTGTTGGGAAGGGCAGACTTACAGCCAGAAAAATAGTGGATGTTATTAAAAGCAGACTTACAGGCAGACAAAGAGCTAAAGGTATAGAGAATAGATAACCAGACTAAAGGCCATTTTTAGAGAACATTTAAAGACAGAAGATGATGAATGTTAAGAGAAAAAATAAACGAATGTAAGAGAAAATGTACAGTCACACAGTCACACAGATTACCAATGTTGGAGAGAACAGATATGCAACAAGACAAACGGCGAATGTTGGAGTAAGTAAGTAAATATTACCCCACAAGGACATCACACAGAGCGATAAACACCAGGTGACACAAAGTGCCACCAGGCGGATGAGGATCACCTGTAGAGAAGTTCCGGAAACCGCGTTCAACCATAAATTATATTAAGGCCCCGGTGTGGGGCTTCGAAAAAAAAAAAAAAAACGAAAAATTGCATCTCATAAGAAAGGGGGGGGGGGAGGGGGTGGTGACGAGTTAATTAATTCTGGCGAATGTTGGAGAGAATTTACAGCTGGATATAGGACGAATGTCTGAGACAATTTACAGCCGGATATAGGACGAATGTTGGAGACAATTTACAGCCGGATATAGGACAAATGTTGGAGACAATTTACAGCTGGATATAGGACGTATGTTTGAGACAATTTACAGCTGGATATAGGACGAATGTCTGAGACAATTTACAGCCGGATATAGGACGCATGTTAGAGACAATTTACAGCCGCATATAGGACGAATGTCTGAGACAATTTACAGCCGCATATAGGACGAATGTCTGAGACAATTTACAGCCGGATATAGGACGCATGTTAGAGACAATTTACAGCCGCATATAGGACGAATGTCTGAGACAATTTACAGCCGGATATAGGACGAATGTCTGAGACAATTTACAGCCGCATATAGGACGAATGTTGGAGACAATTTTAGCCGGATAAAGGACGAATGCTGGAGACAATTTACAGCCGGATATAGGACGAATGTTGGAGACAATTTACAGCCGGATAAAGGACGAATGTTGGAGACAATTTACGGCCGGATAAAGGACGAATGTCTGAGACAATTTACAGCCGGATATAGGACAAATGTTGGAGACAATTTACAGCTGGATATAGGACGAATGTCTGAGACAATTTACAGCTGGATATAGGACGAATGTCTGAGACAATTTACAGCTGGATATAGGACGTATGTTGGAGACAATTTACAGCCGGATATAGGATGAATGTCTGAGACAATTTACAGCTGGATATAGGACGAATGTTGGAGACAATTTACAGCCTGAAATAGGACGAATGTCTGAGACAATTTACAGCCGGATATAGGACGAATGTCTTAGACAATTTACAGCTGGATAAAGGACGAATGTTGGAGACAATTTACAGCCGGATATAGGACGAATGTTGGAGACAATTTACAGCCGGATATAGGACGAATGTCTGAGACAATTTACAGCCGGATATGGGAGGAATGTTGGAGACAATTTACAGCCGGATATGGACGAATGTTGGAGACAATTTACAGCCGGATATAGGACGAATGTTGGAGACAATTTACAGCCGGATATAGGACAAATGTCTGAGACAATTTACAGCCGGATATAGGACGAATGTCTTAGACAATTTACAGCTGGATAAAGGACGAATGTTGGAGACAATTTACAGCCGGATATAGGACGAATGTCTGAGACAATTTACAGCCGGATATAGGACGAATGTTGGAGACAATTTACAGCCGGATATAGGACGAATGTTGGAGACAATTTACAGCTGGATATGGACGAATGTTGGAGACAATTTACAGCTGGATATAGGACGAATGTTGGAGACAATTTACAGCTGGATATGGACGAATGTTGGAGACAATTTACAGCTGGATATAGGACGTATGTCGGAGACAATTTACAGCTGGATATGGACGAATGTTGGAGACAATTTACAGCCGGATATAGGACGAATGTCTGAGACAATTTACAGCCAGATATAGGACGAATGTTGGAGACAATTTACAGCTGGATATAGGACGAATGTTGGAGACAATTTACAGCCGGATATAGGACGAATGTTGGAGACAATTTACAGCCGGATATAGGACGAATGTTGGAGACAATTTACAGCCGGATATAGGACGAATGTCTGAGACAATTTACAGCTGGATATAGGACGAATGTTGGAGACAATTTACAGCCGGATATAGGACGAATGTTGGAGACAATTTACAGCCGGATATAGGACGAATGTCTGAGACAATTTACAGCCGGATATAGGACGAATGTTGGAGACAATTTACAGCCGGATATAGGACGAATGTCTGAGACAATTTACAGCCGGATATAGGACGAATGTTGGAGACAATTTACAGCTGGATATGGACGAATGTTGGAGACAATTTACAGCTGGATATAGGACGAATGTTGGAGACAATTTACAGCTGGATATGGACGAATGTTGGAGACAATTTACAGCTGGATATAGGACGTATGTCGGAGACAATTTACAGCTGGATATGGACGAATGTTGGAGACAATTTACAGCCGGATATAGGACGAATGTCTGAGACAATTTACAGCCAGATATAGGACGAATGTTGGAGACAATTTACAGCTGGATATAGGACGAATGTTGGAGACAATTTACAGCTGGATATGGACGAATGTTGGAGACAATTTACAGCTGGATATAGGACGAATGTTGGAGACAATTTACAGCTGGATATGGACGAATGTTGGAGACAATTTACAGCTGGATATAGGACGTATGTCGGAGACAATTTACAGCTGGATATGGACGAATGTTGGAGACAATTTACAGCCGGATATAGGACGAATGTCTGAGACAATTTACAGCCAGATATAGGACGAATGTTGGAGACAATTTACAGCTGGATATAGGACGAATGTTGGAGACAATTTACAGCCGGATATAGGACGAATGTTGGAGACAATTTACAGCCGGATATAGGACGAATGTTGGAGACAATTTACAGCCGGATATAGGACGAATGTCTGAGACAATTTACAGCTGGATATAGGACGAATGTTGGAGACAATTTACAGCCGGATATAGGACGAATGTTGGAGACAATTTACAGCCGGATATAGGACGAATGTCTTAGACAATTTACAGCTGGATAAAGGGCGAATGTTGGAGACAATTTACAGCCAGATATAGGACGAATGTTGGAGACAATTTACAGCCGGATATAGGACGAATGTTGGAGACAATTTACAGCCGGATATAGGACGAATGTCTGAGACAATTTACAGCCGGATATAGGACGAATGTCTTAGACAATTTACAGCTGGATAAAGGACGAATGTTGGAGACAATTTACAGCCAGATATAGGACGAATGTTGGAGACAATTTACAGCCGGATATAGGACGAATGTTGGAGACAATTTACAGCCGGATATAGGACGAATGTCTGAGACAATTTACAGCTGGATATAGGACGAATGTTGGAGACAATTTACAGCTGGATATAGGACGTATGTTGGAGACAATTTACAGCTAGATATGGACGAATGTTGGAGACAATTTACAGCTGGATATAGGACGAATGTTGGAGACAATTTACAGCCGCATATAGGACGAATGTCTGAGACAATTTACAGCTGGATATAGGACGAATGTTGGAGACAATTTACAGCCGGATATAGGACGAATGTTGGAGACAATTTACAGCCGGATATGGACGTTTGTGGTCAGAAAGCTTTCATAAGCACACGACATAATTAGACAAGTAGCATTCCAGACAAAAATACTTAAAATCACTTTACTGACATTTCTCTGAGAAGAATGTAACTAACCAAAAACACGTACACAAATTGGAAACCAGCTATCTTGAGTAATTCTTGGAGAACAAAACTTGCCAGATTTCTGCAGATGCTGAGGCTGAAGAAAAGATGCGTATCTTTGAATGGGGGTGTACGGTAACATAACCAAGAAACCCGACAACAAAAGCAGTTCAATGTTTAGAATCCACAAACGGACACAAGAGAGTCAAGCACCACGCCGTATATTTTCTCCCTCCACGGTGAAGGTGCTAGGATTGAACACGGAAATATTGGGGTGACATGTGAAAATCGTAAAATGGAGGGGGGAAAATGTCAAAGAGCAAGCATTGATTGGGCTATCTCGAACTGGTAGTTTATCCGGACGTGAAAGCAGCTTCTGACTTTCCAGCGGAATAAGTTGGGCTAAATAAAGATCTCGCAAACCACCATAATTATACTGTATCAGCGCATATGGGGGTGGGGAAAAGGGAGGGTGGTGGGAAAGGGGGGGGGGGGGTTAACGTACTGAATAGGTAAGACATGGAAATAGTAGTGGAGAATAAATCACTGGTGAGGGTATGGTTGTAACGTGTATCATTGGTGAGGGTATGGTTGTAACGTGTATCATTGGTAAGGGTATGGCTGTAACGTGTATCATTGGTGAGGGCATGGTTGTAACGTGTATCATTGGTGAGGGTATGGTTGTAACGTGGATCATTGGTGAGGTTATGGTTGTAACGTGTATCATTGGTGAGGGTATGGCTGTAACGTGTATCATTGGTGAGGGTATAGTTGTAACGTGTATCATTGGTGAGGGTATAGTTGTAACGTGTATCATTGGTGAGGGTATAGTTGTAACGTGTATCATTGGTGAGGGTATGGTTGTAACGTGTATCATTGGTGAGGTTATGGTTGTAACGTGTATCATTGGTGAGGGTATGACTGTAACGTGTATCATTGGTGAGGGTATGGTTGTAACGTGTATCATTGGTGAGGGTATGGTTGTAACGTTTATCATTGGTGAGGGTATGGTTGTAACGTCTAGTTACAGTTTTTGTTGAGCTAGAGCAAGGCAGATTCATCTATAACAAGCGACTGAATGTAAAATAGATTTAGTATAGGTTTGATATAGTTACATACTGACAGATGTTGATTGCAACGATGTGGTATCATTTCGTATAGTTACACACTGACAGATGTTGATGACAACGCTGTGGTATCATTTCGTATGGTTACACACTGACAGATGTTGATTACAACGCTGTGGTATCATTTCGTATAGTTACACACTGACAGATGTTGATTACAACGCTGTGGTATCATTTCGTATAGTTACACACTGACAGATGTTGATTACAACGCTGTGATATCATTTCTTATAGTTACACACTGACATATGTTGATTACAATGCTGTGGTATCATTTCGTATAGTTACACACTGACAGATGTTGATTACAACGCTGTGGTATCATTTCGTATAGTTACACACTGACAGATGTTGATTACAACGCTGTGGTATCATTTCGTATAGTTAGACACTGACAGATGTTGATTAAAACGCTCTGGTATTATTTCGTATAGTTACACGCTGACAGATGTTGAATACAACTCTGTGGTATCATTTCGGGCCAAATATGTTAAGAGAACGGTGGAAGATAGAATCTGGCGCTAAGAGACGTGCTCAAAATATGGAATTTAAAAAGAGGGTGCTGTTACAAAGGGACAAAGACACGATAAACTGCAGTTATAGATAAATACAAGGGATAAGTGTGACCACGTAAATAGAGATACCTAAATAATGCAGTGAAAACAGAAAGAGGATTGACATGTTAGCAAAGAAACACTATTTGCTAAAATGCCATATTAATTAACAAGAGGTTATTTTAACAGGGGAAAAGGGGGGGGGGGGGGGGGGGGAGAATACACAATAAAAATGCAATATGGAATAAAAACGAGACATATGATACCACAGAAATGAGAGATTCCAACAATATAAGTGCGATAAATACACGGAAGATATTACCGACTAATCATAAAGAAAAAAATAAATACGAGGAAAATGTTAAACATTTCTAAAAATGCAGAACGGAATTTAAAAAGTGTAAGATGCTACATAAGAACTAAGAGCTGCTAAAATGCAACCAGGGATCAATACGAGTGAGACCTTGTCAAGGAAATAAGAAATGCCAACATGTATGTATTAGGGAATTTTTACGAAAGTCATGGTACTCTAAGTAGTGAGCCATTAACAAATATATACAAAGGGAAAAATCATGTTTTGTAAAAAATCAAGAGGATAAAAGCAGGCGGAACAGAGCGCACATGATAACGGGAACAATTGGTAATAGGGGAACTTGGTGAAAAATCTCTGCCGGACACAGTCCTGTGTGCACGGAAGCGGCAACCCATGGGGCGCCGGGCCCAGTCCTGTGTGCACGGAAGCGGCAACCCATGGGGCGCTGGGCCCAGTCCTGTGTGCACGGAAGCGGCAACCCATAAGGCGCCGGGCCCAGTCCTGTGTGCACGGAAGCGGCAACCCATGGGGCGCCGGGCCCAGTCCTGTGTGCACGGAAGCGGCAATCCATGGGACGCCGGACCCAGTCCTGTGTGAACGGCAGGGGCAACCCATTGGGCGCCGGACCCAGTCTTGTGTGAATGGCAGCGGCAACCCATGGGGCGCCGAAACCCAGTCTTGTATGAACGGCAGGGGCAACCCATGAGGCGCGGGAGCCTGTGACATAATCCCAAGGAGGCTGAAGTCCCCCCCCCCCCCTCCCCCCCCCCGCTCCACCCCCTGATTTTGTTGTTCTGGCACCTCTGTTTGTATATCTAGGGTTAGGAAACTGTTGTATCGCTATACTGTCTGTACAGTCTTCTATTGTTTAACTTCTCGTCTGTTGCTTTCTTTCCTGTTGTTTGAGTGCCAATCAATACTTGTGTCGATGACTTCATTAGGACATGGTGACGTCGGCGCCGGATCGATAACTAGCGCTAATGAGGCACACACAAAATAGAGTGACTGATTCAAGGAGAGCTCAGCACAAACTTCAAGAAGAATAAGAACAATAGCAATGTTTCTCCCATCGTAATTACCCACTCAAAACTTCCACACAAGTGCAAAAGTGGGGTGGGATGAGGGAGGGGAAAAAAGGAATAGGGAGGAAGAGAGTGGGAGGGGAAGAGTGGATATGGATGCAGAAAGAGATAATAGCTTGGAAAAAGACTTTACATTCGATAAAGAAAGTTATATTTATATATATATGTATATTACACACACGCATACACACACGCATACACAACACACAACACACACACACACACACACATATATATATATATATATATATATATATATATATATATATATATATATATATATATATATATATATATATATATATATTACGCACATGCACATGGTTAAATATTTCATTATCAAGTGCCTTGTCGACTAACCTGGGCGATCATGCCTCTCCACAACCTGCGATCCCCAACTGTGCGGATCATGTCAGGTGAAAAAGCTGTCAAGAATCGTCTCGTGTTGTCCTTCTGTCTCTCTTTCCAAGTCCAGGGATGAGTACAGCACACTCCGTTTCGCTACAGGGATGAGTACAGCACACTCCGTTCCGCTACAGGGGTGAGTACAGCACACTCTGTTTCGTTACAGGGATGAGTACAGCACACTGCGTTTCGCTACACAGGCAACAATCAGTGTTCAGTTAATTTCAACCCCCCCCCCCAGTTTTTCCCCCCCCCCCCCCCAAAAAAAACCCACACACATCAAGGATCGAACCCTTGTTTCCCACAAGACTTGATGCTTCTCGGGTGGCTTGGCAGATGAATGTGTTAATCTCTGCAGCGGGTGGCTTGGCAGATGGGTGTGTTAATCTCTTTGCAGGTTCCAGCTACACCATTTAACCATATTTTGGATGAACTCTGGTCTGGCTACATTGTCACTAGCAGACCGAACCATTTCCTTCTGTGCCTGTCAATATAACCAAGACATGGTTTTATTCCCACTTTCTCTCTAAGGTCGGTATTCGCAACCCATCTCCTTCTTGGGTTATTAGTAACCTTACGGAGACAGCACATTTCATGTGTAGTTTTTTTTTTTTTTTTTTAGGCCCTTAGGCATTCTACATATATTATTGAAACATTATCTAATACACATTATTTCGATAACATTTACTAAATGACAACCGCCTTCCTGGACTTGTGGTTGACAGCCGACCACCCGCTGACATTGCATCTGTTCTCACTGGTCTCTTCCACCCTGTCCACTCGGCGCTGCACGTTTCTTGCACGTGCGTTTCGACTGGCTTGTTCCAAAACAAGGTCTTTACAAGCACCAAACTCCCGTGTGGCTTCAGGAGCCCCATATTTGGGCGGACGAACTCTCCGTTTGAGATCCGGGGCCACTTTATGGAGGAAGAAAAAAGAATAAATCCGCTGCGTCCCTAGCAAGCATGTCGTAAGAGTTGACTAATTCGGGGGTTACTTTAAGGTTGGAGTGCATCTGCATGAGATGCCAGGAACTAAAAGTCTGCATACACATGAGCCAGATCTGTAAAACAGGTGTACATGTAACTCTCAGGTTCTGGAACAGGACTAAAGTTCAAAAGGGGACGAACAGCCATAACTTTCCGCCGGGGATTACAGCCGGTGAACGTAAAGAAAAGGAAGACAAGGGCCCTTTTTAAACCAGTGAGGCAAAGGGTATATGATGCCAGACAATGACGTGGTGCCCATTTGAGGCGTCGTCGACCGGAGAATCAAGGTCAGTTTTGAAAAGAAATAAATCTGACTGTATGCGGACTCTGAGCTGAACACCTTTGGGAAAGAGGGGTGGGGGGTCTTAAGTCATATATTATATCTTTAAAGACTTTTGTTTCTACTTGTTATAAGCATGTACATTATAATAATTGTTATTGATTTGACACTCAGCCTATTATTATTTTGCTTCAAAACTAGAAGTATCCCCTTTGAGCCTCTCATTATTCTTATCTTATAAAATGTGTGAGGCGGGAAAGGGTGGTAGCTTTTAACACTCATGTTGACTTTGTGTCGTCGCGTCTGTCCTGAAGTGGTATCAATGAGCGGGATACATACACTGGTCCTCTGAACCTGACTTCAAGAAGTCTAGATCTTCAATATCCTTTCCCAGCACCAAGGCAGGAGACAGTTGACCTCCCTCTTCTAATTTTATAACATCTCATCGTACGCACTAATGGATCCCGATCTGCGAGAAACGAAAATGGACTTTGTCAACCCTAGCCACTCCTCGTTCCTTTAGTAAATTGTCTATTATTTCTCCCTTGTTCAAGCCCTCGCCTTAAAAAAAAAAAAAAAAATCCAAAACCAATTTATGAGTTTCGTGACATCAAGTAATATTTTTCAATCAACATTCATAATTCACCAACAAACAATTGCCCCTTGACTCGGCTGGTAAAATATCTCTTCGTCTTCAGACATAAAATCGTGTATTCCCCGCCCTTTCTTTGCTGGTCCCTAATAGTGCCCGGTTAAATGGCTCCCGCAAACAACCGTATTTTCCCGGTCAATTAATGAGTCTAGACCAGATTTTTCCCCCTTGTTTTCGTATCAGGCCAATTCACGGTTGTTCGCGTCACGGTAAACGTGACTCTGGCCTCAGTAAAAATTGCACTGGCAATTTGATTACAGGCGGAGAATCGCGGATTTATGTGCTGAATTTATGGCCTTCACTTAGAAACTTGACAGTTGTCGTCAATTTGGAAGGAGTGAAACTTGACTGTTGTCCTCAATTTGAAAGTAGTGAAACTTGACTGTTGTCCTCAATTTGAAAGGAGTGAAACTTGACTGTTGTCCTCAGTTTGGAAGGAATGTCTTTAGAAAAGTGACTGTTTTCGTCAATTTGGTTAGACGTCTTTAGCTGATTTAGGCAGTGTGCGTTGTTAATATAGATAGCCGTTGTGGACGATTTTGGTAGAGTACATGTAGAAACTTGGCTGTGCTTTTCGCGATTTTGGTGGACTACATGTAGAAATTTGGCTGTGCTTTTCGCGATTTTGGTGGACTACATGTAGAAATTTGGCTGTGCTTTTCGCGATTTTGGTGGACTACATGTAGAAATTTGGCTGTGCTTTTCGCGATTTTGGTGGACTACATGTAGAAATTTGGCTGTGCTTTTCGCGATTTTGAAACAATATTAGGAAGCTTGACAGTGGGCATTTCTTATCGAATGGTCACGTCAGTGGGCTACATCCTGGTATCAGTGAGACGACAAAAGATGAAGATGGAAGAAGACAGTCGTAGGTTATCAACTGTGGCAGAGTACAGGCATAGAACTGACCGTTGTCCTCATTTTAAATAGAGTATATCTCATAGAGTTGTAGAATTTTTTATTCAGAAACATAATGTTGTCGGCAATCCTGGGGGATTCAATTTAGAAACCTAACTAGTAAACTTTGGCAGAACGTATGTAAATAATCTGGACACAAACAACGCATTGCACAATTTATTATCGGCATATTTCACAGCATCTTGTTGTGTACATCACTACATAAACATATAATGACCACCCCCCCCCCCCCCCCCCAGATGAAGTCAGTGCAATTGAATATAGAAATCATTTTGACTTCTTAAGTCACACTGTACGTTTCGCCACTAGAATTTCCAGATTGCCTACTATGGAACTTTGACCTTTACCACATGTTCTATTTACTTACACAAGGCGGGTATGTTGATGGTGTGTATGTGTGTGTGTGTGTATGTGTGTGTGTGTGTTGGAAGGAGGGGGGGATATTGAGTATACCTAAATAGTTCAGTGTATCACCATCTCTCTTATCTTTGTACGACCGGAAGTGTATTACCCAGGTTTTTTTACATCACATTTTGTATAGTTTTATTTCTCCGGACTTTGCACAACATATAATGTATATAACACTATTACCACAGTCTTTGCACAACGAATAATGTGCATAACACTATTACCACAGTCTTTGCACAACAAATAATGTGCATAACACTATCACCACAGTTCTTGCACAACATATAATGTGTATAACACTATCACCACAGTCCTTGCACAACATATAATGTGTATAACACTATCACCACAGTCCTT